>BPLR01021463.1:0-49659 GCA_021605095.1 Caerostris extrusa
AAAAATCACAAAAGCATTTAGAATTTAGAAGATGCTTTAGCATCATTTATATAAACGTAGTGGGGTTCGCCTTACATAAATTTTGTGAGAGCATTTTTGAAGATTTTCTTTAGTTTAAATTCTTTGAAGAAGGTAGCCTTTAAAATCGGATATTATAATAATACAACACGATAGGGTTTGTTGAATTAAAAAATTCTTTGTTGACATTGTTGAAAAGAAAATAAATAATTCTCCAAAGATTTTAATTTTTAAACATAGGTTAATATCTATTAAAAAATCTATGCAAACACACACTCACACACACACACACAATATATATATATAAGGCCCTGAAGTGATTTTTTATGGCTTAGATAATTGTTCATAAATAATAATTCTCCAAAAGATTTTAATTTTTAAGCCTTAGAATAATTTCTATTAAAAAGCTCTATGCAAACACATAAAAAGAATATAAAAGGTTCAAAGAGATTCAACTTTTTTTGGTGGCTTAGATAAATGTTTATAAACGAAACGTAAAACTGATCCAATAGAATATTGGTTTAGTTGTTTAAATAACTTTAAAATTTTTATTCTATAGAAAATAAATTAAAATCCACCATTCATAAAGAATGAGATCATTAAATTTTCAAAGTACTGCTTTAAACTGAAATTGCAGCATTTAGTTACAGTCTCTTTAAATTATTCAATATCTCAATATTTACTTTCAAGCAGACTTCTATTGCTCTTAAGCATTTACTGACAAAAGGAAGATTGAATTTTTTCTATATATTGTATGTTGTCTCATATATTTTTAAGTTATTAAATTAAAAAATTACAAGTCGCTGTTCTTATACGAAATATAAGAACTAATTTAATTTTAGATTTAAAAGCACAATAGATTGTTATACTTTATTCTGGATTTATTGAGAATTTAAAGTTAAATCATATACTGATAAAATAAGGGATTGAGAAACGAAAAAGTGGTTATGGTTGATTTATCACCCAGTATTGTATACGTAGATTATTGTATCCGTAGCAATCAATGCATGCTATCGCATACAATACGGTACCAGTCATATCCATCGAGAATGGACAATAGCGCATATCTATCTCATTATACTATTATCCTCATTTGATTCTTAAACTAGAAATGCGTTAGTCTGAAATAGTCATTATTAACTATTACTTTTTAGTAATTTTAAATCACTGCTTTATATTATAACATATTATATATTAATTAGAAGTTTAACTAGAATATAAAACTTTACAAATTAATACATTTCAATTAAATTAGTATCTATGCATCTAATACATCATTAATGTTGTTGTTTTATAAGATGTATAAATATTGTTTGTTTTTTTTCTTTTGTAAAAATAAACAAGGAATAACAATTATTTTAATATTTTTATATATCATATTTTATTTCATATTTATATTTTATAACAAATTTTTTTTTAATTTTATTGTTTTTGCTGAGATACTGTAGAATATTTACAATGACATTTTCTTCTATTAAGCAGGATTAATTTTATTATTTTTTTCTTAAGCCTAAGTTCCTTCTCTTAAGAAATACAAATACTACTGCAAAAATAAGAAAACTCTTTTATTGTTTTATTGAAAATCGGCTTTTTATTAAACTAGTTTTATAATTGATTTATTTTATTTAACAGCAAAACGTTTAAGAACAAAATTTATTGCTGTCATCGCCAATACAGTTTTCTTGGTACTTCAACTCCATTATCATGGCGCCGACCTTAAAGGAGGTCAAGTGATTGAATTGGTAAAGTTATGTCTAGCTTTTAGGGAAAGCGTTTTCAACCAGTTCAATCTAAAAACATATTCCTGTTGAAATACATTGTACATGATTGTGCAATTTATAATTTATACTTATAATATAGGATTATTTATTTTTAAACATATCATATACAAAACAAAAACCCTAAAACAATAACAAAAATTGGGGTAATATATGATTAGATAGATATCTTCCATACATAAACATGAACGGCAAAAATAAAAAGTATTATCTGATCCAAATCTTTTTATTCTTTTATCCAAAAAATATATTAAACCCTGGAAAAACGGAAAAATTAATAAAAGTGTGTCAGGTAATATTATGTCGTAAAAAAGTTATTTTGATTTAATAGTTCCTTTGACCTAGAAATTCCTACTTAACACGATGCTTTGAAATAAACGAATAGGATTGATATTAAAGGAGAATTCTATTGACTTGCTAACATTTTCCTTAGAATTATAATTTATATCTTGCTAAATATGTGATACTCAACTATAAAATTCAAATAAAAGTTACATTTAAAAATAAGTATTTTTGTCAGAAATGGTTCTTTAATAGTTTAAAACAATACTTTGAATACACACATGTTTATATATATAGTTTGTTTGCTTTTTTATAACATTATTTAAAAATTACGTTACATGTTACTTAATTTATTTTATAGTACTCACATATAAATCTCAAATTCTTATGGCAATAATAATTAACAAAATTATAAACTATCTGAATATTTTTTACGAAACTTAAAACTATAAAAAAGAGAAATATACAAAAAAAAAAAGTTAATATTAAGATTTAGAAAATTTTATTATTCCATCAATATATTTAGTTGGCTAAATTAATTTCGCAAGTAACTTATGTTGAAGATCAAGTTTCTAACTTTTTTAATAAGTTGTTCTAGAAACGATGAAAGTTTTGCTTAATTTTTCAAATAACTTAAAAGAAATGATCTTATCACAAAAGATAAATAAAAAGTTACATATAACGATTTAAAAAAAAAAAGTTAAATGAATTAAGTTAGCTGAATAACTTAAACACAACGGAACTTTACTTTGATTATTAGTTATAAAATAAAAATACTACTATATATAAATTTAAACTAAAACAATGAGATTCTCAAGTTATTCTGAATTACAATACATATTTAATATGATCAAATGTACATTCCCGAAAAATACATTTTTTTCTCTATCTTAAATCACTGAAGCATACTAGTATTTCATATTTTTAACTAATATACAGAGAAGAGTGAAAATGGATCTTTTTTTTTCTTGTTACTGGCATTTTATCACGAGTTCGACAGAACCTGCAATGTATTTCCCTCATAGTCTCAAGATGAAGTTCTTTTGTTGCGAGAGCAATGTCTAGTTGAGTATTACAATCGAAAAAAGAATTGTATAGCCGGTGAATTTGACAACCTCCTACTAGCCTGTAAAAATGAAATTTTTCAATGTTCAATTTTCTCTTGAGGAATGTTATTTTCTCTTATGGAATAGAAGTGGAAAATAAATTTCGTTTCCCAAGAAAGAAGGAAAGTACAGAGCTTTCAAGACAGAGGTGTAAAGTTTCCATTTCATGAGTTCTTTATGTCATGCTTTAAGAGATCCGCACTGTTTTGTATTTTGAAATAGAAAAAAGTTACAAAAGTTGGAATGGATTTTGAAAGAAGCCAATAATCCCTTGCAAATACCATATCGTGTAAAATATGATTAAATTAATATAATTCTATTTTACAGAAAATTTTACCACGAAGAGATTTTTAAAAAAAAAGTTTTTCTATGTTTTCATAAGCATTGTAAGTTGTAATCCTTTGAGTTTTATAAATATATTAAAGTGTGTATAATAAATGATAATAAATAATAATAATTTTGTATCTGTATATATACTGTATCTGTATAATATTGTATCTGTATAAAGCTAAATATAATATTTTAAGTGGTTTATTTCAGCTATAATTTCTCTAAAGAATGTTACATTAGTGAAATATATTTTAGATAATTATGATCTAAATTCAAAAATATTATTCTTGAATTCAAAAAAAAAAAATTATATTAAATAAAATGAAAAATATTTTATTAAGTCCACTGCTCGCTATGACTTTTATAAGAAATCTGATTTGAAAAATTTAAGAAGTAACTCTATAAAATGGATATTATTTATGAAACTTGAAATTATAAAAGAGATATATGTATAAAAAAATATAGCTATTTTATGATTAAAAATTTTAATATCCCATAAATTTATTTAGGGTAACAAATTTACTTCAAAAATAACCGAAGTTGAAGTTATTTTGATTAGTTGTTCGAAAAAAAAAAAAAATATTCAGTTAATTTTTCAAAATAAAATGTGGCACAAAATATAAAAACAAGATATAATGATTTTAAAACAGTCTATTGCAATTACTAAATATCTAAGGTGTATATAAATTATGCATTTTATATCAAAATTAACATATTAAATTTAAATTAGCAATTTAATTAATTAAATTATTTGCCGTTTAAAATAAGGACATATTAATGGTCAATTCACATTTCTTGAGATTACGTACAAAATTACATACCAGAATTGTAATATAAAATAAAGAAATTTTAAATTAAATTAACACACGACATCTATTAAAGTAACGATTGTAATTGTTATTCGTGCTATTTATACGCTTCAGTATTTTTGTGAAAATGATTGAGGTAAAAATACGGTTTTTTTTTTTTCATTGGTTACAATTTACAATAGAAAATTCTATGTTAGAAGATTTCAGAAATTTTATTTTAAAAATATATAATTTAATAATAATTTTAATAACTTAATTTAAATGCAGAAAAATTCATATTAAATTTACGAAATCGAAATTTTTAAGACCTCGAATTACATATTCATTCATATAAGTACAGATTCCTCAAAGAAATATCATAAACAAATTTTTCCGTGTATATATTTAGATGTACTTAAGCTGAATATTAAATAATCTGCTAATGATATTTTTGAAAATGACAAACAATTTTCATAAATTTTTGTAGCATGTTCTTGTCTAAACAAAATGCGGTGAATTAATAATTGTAATGAAGAATATAGTTTAACTTTCGAATTTCAAAATTTAGTTTTCAGATTTATGTTTTCAAATAATTAAATAAACAGCACTTACTTTTTGTCAGTTAGAGCTGAATTTCATTGATGTAATAATGTTTATACTAATTCTAACTCAATTTTACTGCAGACCACGTAGTTGTAAATCCAATTTATAATTTTCCAGTATACGTTCGTTTGAATGATATGTCAAAAGACTGAAGTTATTATTCTATTATTATTTATATAATTATAATTGACACAAATCTTATCACTTATTAATATATATATTTATTATTATAAATTATATTTTAAATTTCTTCAAAGCAGCATAGGAACACCCAATAAAGATTGTATTCGTTCCCCAAATTCATTATGACATTGGTTAATTGTTCGCGTAAAATCCCTCAGACTAACGCAGTTTATCAAATAGATGAATACATAAATTGAAATTACATTACTTATAATTCTCAATTTCTATGATATGATAATTGAGAATATACAATTTATTCTCAATATTAATTACTGAAATCAGCTTATTGAATCACTTTTTAAAGTTTTAATAGTCTACAAATCCAGCTATTTAAAACTAAAAGAATATAAACGCTAATACAATGAAAAAATATATTTGTTATGAGTTCCATAAAAACGGTTTTTATATGTTTTATATATATTTATATTTAATACATGTGTTGTTGTCACACACAATTGTGGTTATAAATGAACATCCTTATTAAAAACCAGCACACCACAATCATTTAACTCCCTCTTACAATCCCAGCAAATATATTCCGTAAAATCCAGTTAGTTAATTCCGATGTGAATCACTGAAATCAACTTACTGAATTACTTTTTAAAGTTTTAATACGCTACAAATCCAGCGATTTAAAACTAAAAGAATGTAAACTCAAATATAATGGAAAAATATATTTTTATAGGTTCCATTAAAATAGCTTTTATCTATTTTATATATTGAATATTGAATATATTGAATATTGAATAATTGAATATTAAATATATTGAATATTGAATATATTGAATATTGAATATATTGAATATTGAATATATTGAATATTGAATATATTGAATATTGAATATATTATATTGAATATATTGAATATTGAATGCATTGAATACATTGAATATTGAATACATTGAATATTGAATACATTGAATACATTGAATATTGGATACATTGAATATTGAATACATTGAATATTGAATACATTGAATATTGAATATATTGAATATTGAATATATTGAATATTGAATACATTGAATATTGAATACATTGAATATTGTATACATTGAATATTGGGTATATTGAATATTGAATATATTGCATATTGAATATTGAATATATTGAATATTGAATATATTGAATATTGAATATATTGAATATTGAATACATTGAATATTGAATATATTTAATATTGAATATTGAATATATTTAATATTGAATATTGAATACAATTAATATTGAATATATTCAATATTGCATTTTGCGTTGTCAAAGACTATTGAGGTTATAAATAAACATCCTTTTTAAGAACCAGCACATCACAATCATTTAACTCAGCCATTACAATCACAGAAAATATATTCCACGGAATTCAGTTAGTCAATTCCGATGTGAATCAAACGTATCTTTAATCAATATGGCAAGAGGTTCACCAGGTTAATAATGACTTCTGTGGCCTAAAAACAAGAAGCTCGGTAATCAGAGCCGATTCCTAAGACATTTTTCCGCAAGATCGTTTTCTGAAGCGTAACAAAGATATAAATCGTCCGAGGAATAGCAATGAAATATGACAAGTTATTCTGGACAATGGCCACGGTCCATTTCCTTTCTTTCCGGAGGTCAGAACCTGCTGACCGGTGGGAAAGAAACCTCAAAGAAGGAAAATTAAAACGAGCTGGTCGATGCTCCTTGACAGCAAGACAACCATATTGTACCCTTAAGTCCTGAACATGTTCTCTACTTCCTTTTTTATTAAGCAATTTTTTGCTGCGAGTTATAAAGGTTATATAGATTTTTATTCTTTGACTACACTAGATAAACGTTGTTTATCACATGAAATAACTATTATTTTTTCTAGATTTTTGTGAATATAGAATACTTTATTGCAGTAAATTTATAAAAATATATCTGTTCAAAAATGTTTGTTTTTATTTAAACAGGTTTTTTCCCAGATTATTAGAAATATTGAAAGAAATCAAATTATTTTGAAGAAAATTTTAAGTAATTAATGAATAGAATTGTCCTATAACAAACTAGTGAAGTTTATTTATTAGTTAAAAAATTGAAGTTTTTGTGGGATAGCATTTAAGTAATCATATGAAAGAATTAAATAAATGAATTAATCACCAGGCTAGTTTAAAAACATTTTGATTGTCAAACCTATTGAAACTGTGATACACTAGTAATTCTCTTAAAAAATAATTATTTCTTTCGATAGTTGTTGCCAATCTTATAAACCTAATTAGAACCTTTACAAATCAATTTATGTGGTTATCACATTTACAAATCAAGCTTATCGCAATACAACTATACTTTTGAATATCTAAAGATATTTCATAATAAATAAAATAAAGACAATATTTTCAAATTGTGTAAATTATGAATTGTATTTAATTTAATAGATATATGATCAGTGTTTTGTTGTAGGATTATTTTTTGAAATACATGATTGATATTTAAAAAAAAAATTTTTTTCATGTTGCATATATATATATATATTTTTTTTTTTTTTTTTTTTTTTTTTTTTTTTGCCTGACTCAGTTAACAATTTTACAAGCCAAATACTTTTACACTTGCTCAGTTTTTATAGAATTTCATTAATATTGTATAGCATATTTAAATATTTACTACATGTCTACTTCTTTTCGGATGCATGTTCAAAACAAATTTAATTAAAAGATGCGATTTTTTACTGGTTCTTGCACAAACCCAAAATTTCTTAGGCTGATCAAGCCAAAAGAAAAAAATATTTTTAAAGGTATTTGGCTTGAAAGCAACTTCCGAAGATAAACTCCATTTCATTTCTTTTAGTTCGATCAACTCTGAAAGTGATGAGCATCTTTTTGTACCCATCAAATCACTAAGACCTTGTATTTGAAAAATAAGTTTCGAAAGCATTTATTTTTATGTGTGTCTAATAAACAAATAAAATGCAAGATAAACCCCCATTCCTGCAGTTTTTTTTTAAATGAAGCAAGTAGCATAGAAGACTTTGATTTTGAGAATTAAGTTCCAAAGCACTACTTTTATATGTGCTGAAAGTGATGGAAATGCTGGACTGAAAGATGACATAAATCTTTCTCCCTAAAAGTACCCCATCAAATCTTACAAATAAGCCATCGATACACTATTTGCATACATTTTAATTTTAATTTTTATAAATATTTTGTCTGACCCGATTCAGAGTTTCACATGCCAAATACTTTTTGCACTTCCCAGGGTCTTATAGAATTTCATTAATTTTTTAGGAAATATTTAAATATTTAATGTATTTTCACTTCTTTTGCGGAGTCATGTTTAAAACAAAGTTAATTAAAAGATGCTGTTTCTTACGGGTTCCTGTGCAAACCCAATTGAGCTGCTAAACCTTCTGTTAACCTGAACCAGAAAAAATGTTTAGTGGTATTTTGCTTGAAAACAACTCCGAAAGATAAAACTCCATTTCTCTTTTCAGTTGAATCGACACTGAGTATTTGGACTCGAAGGCATTGGTTTTGGAGAAATAAGTTCCAAAACATTATTTTTATATGTGCCTAACAAAAATATAATGCTGAGATATTTCTAATATGATACTTGTTCCACTTGATACAAGTAGCATACTCGAGCTGGAAAGTGACAAAGGGAAAATGTTGTCGTCTTAAATATTTCTTTCTAAAAATAGCCCATCAAATCTGACAAATAAGCCATCGTTACTCGTTCATCGATACACTATTTGCACACATTTTCATTTTCATTTTTATAGATATTTTGTGTGACACGATTCAAAGTTTCACATGCCAAATACTTTTTGCACTTCCCCCTGGTTTTTATAGAAGTTCATTAATTTTGTATAGCATATTTAAATATTTAATGTACTTTCACTTCTTTTTTGGGACCATGTTTAAAACAAAATTAATTGAAATATGCTGTTTCTTACTGCTTCCTGTTCAAACCCAATCGAGCTGCTAAGCCTCTTGCTAACCTGAACGAGCAAATAAAAAAAAATTTTCAACTCTCAAAGATAAACTCCATCTCTCCTTTCAGTTGAATCTACAGTGAGTATTTGGACTCGAAGGCATTGAATTTCGAAATACGTTGCGAAAACATTTCTCTTTATGTGTGTCTAATAAACAAATAAAATGCTGCGAATTTTTTGAGTAAAAACAAGTAGCATACTCGAGCTGAAAGTGAAGGAAAGTTGGAAATGTTGTTGTCATAAATCTTTCCTCTAAAAATACGCCGTCAAATCTGACAAATAAGCTATCGTTACACTTTAGAGCTTAGGGCGATATCAAAGAATCGAACATCCTTAATGCTTCTGAAAACAGTTATTCTAGAATTTTAGGTCTTATCTGGCGTGTATTTACGATGGATGGCAACAATATAAACAAGAAGTTCAAAGAATTATTCTTCTCTCCTTATTTTTTTCGTCTTACTCGAGAAGACTTAGAAATTAATGGATAGCGTTTTATTGCTTCCGCTTTGTTAAATTCAGTTTTGAAATTAGTGGATATTATCTCATAAGGTTGAGAGGTCTTTATTTTGTCTCGATAAGTTTTTAAAGGAATCATTCTCGGTCATTGATTCTGTGTTTCATATTTATTTCTAGATTATATGTTAGAATTGCGTGCTTTAGTTTACTAGCAAATAACTGCTTAACTAATATATAAAATTAAAATTAATCACTAATTAATATTGTAGATCTACACTTTAAGATAAGTATGTCTTAAATTAAGCATTTTAATTATTGCGGTTTTTCTGAAAGTATCATGGCAACAATATAAACAAGAAGAAATATCAATGAAAAAAATTTTTTTTTTAAACGATTTCATTTACTCAATCAAAATTTACTATAAAAAGCATTTTCTCTAAATAGGAATAATAATAATAAAACTTTTGTAGTTTTACTGTATTAAAATTCCTTGTTAAATATGACTATTAAAATAAAAAAAATATTAACTTTTATGAGTAAAACTAAAATAAAATGAGTGGAATACAGGTATTAATTGAAATAAAATTATTTGAAATTATTTTTCCCCTTTTCTTTTCTAATGATTTTAATATCTATTACCTTTAAAATCCATTACCATCCATCCATTTCTTGTAAAATAATATCCATTACCCGAAAAATATTCTTTTTGCATATTATGCTATTTTTCTGCTCAATTTTTAGTTCATTTGTATTTTAAGTCTGTTTTTAACTATTATGATTTGCTGTATTTTCTACGAGATTAATTAAAAAAAAACTTACATTATTACAATAGTGACATTAAACTGTTCTGCAATATAAAAAAGATAGAATTTTATGTTATTCTTCTTCTTATTTTATATTAGTTGTTATTCTCATATCTTAATACAATAATTTCAAAGCTTGTTTACCAACAGTAAATAGTACAAATAAATTCGAAATTAAATTGTATTTTAACACCTTAATTAATCATTATGTATTTTACGACTTTTTCTATGTACAAATATATCTATACACAGAAAAATAAATGTGTATATGATTGCATTTCTTATAATTAAACAACATAATATCGAAAAAATCCATTTTTGCCCACGGAATCTTTTTTTTTTTTATTGTGAAGCAAACTCAAAAATTGTGAAAGAAATTCCAATTCTTTGTTGTATAAAAAAATCTCAATTTTACAACAAATTAAATATTCTGTAAAAATGTATTTTAATAACAATATTAATAAATTTTTAAATATATGAAGAATGTGATTACTATAATAAATGAATTTCAGCCTTCATTGGCATTTTATGTTAATGACACTTCTTAAGTAAAATAATATTTCTATTGTTACTGTGAAATAAAACCAAACCAACATGGTACAAGAATATGCTGTGTCTCAAAATACCTGCCATGGTATTAAATTAAAGTATAAGCATACCAAACCAATAATATATTCTAAAATGCACTTAAAGTGCTTGTTATTTTTACTGCTGTTATTTATAATATTTTATAATATATAATTTTAAATGCGAAATTCTGAACTACTTTTAAGTGTACCAAAAACTATCAGACACTTGACAAGTATTTGAAAGCAAAGGGTTAGCTTACAGGGTTATTGAGTTTATTTGAGTTTATAATAATATTTAAAACTCTATTAAATCTAGCAAAAATAAAATCTGCAAAAAATAGATACAAATGTAATAAATTTTGGAGGAACTGAATAAATTATTTTACTTTTGAAACACCATGTAATAATTTTAACAAAATAAATTTTGGTTAGAAAGCTATCGTAAAATAGGAACAAATGTAATAAACTTTTGTTGAACCGAATGAATTCTTTTACTTTTGATCCACCCTGTAATAAACCTAGGAAAATAAAATAACTCTTGAAAGCTCTCACAAAATAGAAACAAATGTAATAAGTTGTGCTTGAACCGAATGAATTTCTTTTACTTTTGATCCACCCTGTAATGATCCTAAGAAAAAAATAAAATCTGTTTTGAAAGCCTTCAGAAAATAGAAGTCTATGTAATAAAGTTTTGTCAAATAGAATGAACTCGTTTGATTTTGACCCATACTTTAATAAATTTAGAAAAATAACATTACATTTGAAAGCTGTCCCAAAATAGAAAAAAAAAAAACCTAAGTAAATTTTGGAGTGACACAAATAATTTATTTGCTTTTGTCTCCCCTTGTAATAAATCTAGAGAAATAAAATCTGTTCCGAAAGCTTTCAGAAAATAGAAATATATTTAATAAATTTTGATTAAACCAAATGAATTCTTTTGGTTTTGCTTAAAACATTTTTTTGAAAGGTTTCACAAAATACAAACTAATGTAATAAATTGTAGTCGAACCATATGAATAGTTTTGTTTTTGACCTCCTCTGTAAATTTTAGCAAAATAAAATCTGCTTTGGAAGCCTTTAGAAAAGAAAAACAAATGTAATAAATTTCCGTCAGATTTTTTCAGAAGAAATTTGTTTGTAATAATAAATATAGAAAATTTTAATTTGCTTTGAAGGCTTTCAGATTATAAAAATAAATGTGATTAATTTTAGTTGAACTGAATGAATTCTTTTCATTATTACAATCGTTTCTGCGAAATGTAAAATCGAATATCAAAAATAAAACATAATTAGAAACTTACCGTTTGGCTTCTTTAAATAACTGATTTCTCAGAAAAGATGATAATTGATGATTTCAATCTAAAATAAAAATTATGGTTAGAATGTGACATATATCTTTATCATAACCTAATATTAAATATTTAAGTAAAAATACGTTGTTTAAAAGGTAACACGAAGAAAATATAAATCTTGAAAATTTAGAAATATGCAGTTTTACTAATACTTATGCATATTTAAAAATGAATCTATGTATATTCTAAATTGATTATTATTATGAACTTATGTCTATTTTAAGTAGATTTATACTTAACCATAAAATAATTTTTTTTTTAATTACTAATAAATATTGCTTAAATATTGCTAAATTTTCTTACAAGGAAAATAAGATAACTTTCCCTATAGCAAGAAGTAACTTTAACTGTAACAAAAACTTTCCCAGCAGTAAGTAGTAACTTTAACTGTAAGATAACTTTCCTTGCAATCTTTCCTTTTAACTTTCTACAGGGAAAGAGAACCAAAATATAGCTTAATGGATGTATTGTACCTAAAACTTTCAATTTTTCAACTTCTTTTAATAACAGCAAACTTGAGTATTCTTACATAAAAAGTTTATAGAAATTAATTGCATTTTTAGATAGCAATCTATGTAATTTAAATTTAAATGTTTACAAAACAAACTTATATATATCGGGATAATATGAGACAGTGTGGAAATGCTATTTCATAGAATAATATACCAACATTACAGACACGATGATTTCTATGTTTTTTTTTTTTTTTTTTTTTTTTTTTTTTTTTTGTATCAATAAAAGTAGTTTCATTAATTTTGAAATAAAAAAAAAAGAAAATTCAAAAGATTGATACAATTTCCCTCCCACCCAAAGACAGTTATTTTTTGACAATTTGATATAAGTAAATAGATGTGGAAAAATTTAATGTTTTTAAAGTTTTTAATAGTTTTGCTAAACAATTTATGCAATAAAAGTTGTTTCATTAATTTTGAAATAAACAGAAGAAAATCCTGAAAGGTTGATAAGATTTCCCTCCACCTAAAGGCAATTTGTTAAAAATTTGATGTAACTAAATAGATGTGAAAGAATTTAATTTTAATTTAAAATATAGTTTGTTTAACGTTTTTGCAGTTTGCTAAAAAGCTTTATACAATAAAAAGTTGTTTCATTTATTTTTAAATAAAAAAAAAAAGAAAATCCCTGAAAAATTGGTAGGTTATTCCTCCAACCTAAAGCAGTTATTTTTTGAAAATTCGATGAAAGTAAATAGAAGTATAGAATTTAGTTTTAATTTAAAATAATATTTTTAAAGTTTTTAGCAGGTTTGATAAACAATTTATAAAATAAAAGTTGTTTCATTAATTTTGAAATAAAAAGATCAAAATCCTGAAAGGTTGGGGAGATTTCCATCCCACCTAAATACAGTTATTTTTGACAATTTGATGTAAGTAAAAAGATCTGGAAGGATTTAATTTTAATTTAAAATTTATTTTTTTTAAAAAGTGTTTAGCAGTTTTTGATAAGCAGTTTTCAATAAAAGTTGTTTCGTTAATTTTGAAAAAAAAAAAAAAAAAAACAATAAAATCCTGAAAAGTTGACAGGATTTCCCTCCCACCTAAAGAGAGTTATTTATTAAAAATTTCATGCAAATAAATAGACGTGGAAGAATTCAGTTTTAATTTAAAATTTATCTGTTTTGACGTTTTTGGCAGTTTTGTAAACATTTTATACATTAAAAGTTGTTTCGTTAATTTTGAAATAAAAAAAAAAAACTCTAAAATGTTATTAAAATTTCCCTTCCCCTTCCCACTGAAAGACAATTATAGATTTCAAGTAAGTAAATATATAGGGAAGAATTTAATTTTAATTTAAAATTTAGTGTTTTTAAAGTTTTTAGCAGTTTTGATAAACAATTCATACAATAAAAGTTGTTTCATTAATTTTGAAATAAAAAGTAGGAAATAATGAAGAAGATTAAGATTAAGATCCCCCCCTCCTTCCACCAAAAAGATAATGATTTTGCTGCAAAATTGATGTAATTAAATAAATGTGAAGGAATTAGCTCATTCATGATAAAAAATTCAAGTTATTGATTAGATTGTTAGTAATAACATGCAAGTCCTATTTTTAACCTGTTTTCAATAATACTTTTTTCTTGTTGAAAAATAAATGTACTTTAAGTAATTAATTCTGCCTTTAATTTCTGTATCATACGAGTACTGAATTTCTGCAATACTAAGTAATTTAAGCTGTTTTGAATTTTACTAATGAGTTAATATCTTTTTTTTAATGAAAAAGAAAATATTTTCAGAATAATATTTTCTTATATTTTAAACCTCATTAATTATAAATGTGTATGCTTTTAGTTTAATAAAGACATTTTTTTTTAAGTTTTATACGGTTTTGCATAACATGTAATTTGAAATTATCTTAAATAAGAAAATTTCTAAAATGGGAAATAAATCTACTTTTAGTATTTATTCAAGCACATTCTTTTTTTAAATAACTGAAAAATATGTTTATCACATAAGTTTGTCCTTTCATCAAGTTTGCATGCTTAAATTTAAAAGCCGTACAATTTTTTTTGAAAAATAAAATATTTACTTGAAGTTAATAATAGTTTAATTATGCATAAGGTTTGGAGTAATTTTATTAAAAATTTTCTCTCTCTCTTACAAGCTTAATTATTTTAGGTTTTATTCAACAAATATTTTCAACACACGCAAAGGTAGCATAATCAATTATAACTTATTTATTATGTTTTAACATTCATTTTTAAAAATTAAAATGCATATCGAAGATTTTATACGAATGATGATTACTTTAAATTTATTTGCTGGTCCATTATTACATTTTCACAAAGAAGAATTGTGTTGCTTTTTTTTAGATTTTGTAGTTGATTTTATTTAAATTTCAGTTTACTTTTAACTCAGTCAGATTTAGCTTAATGCCTCCATAAAATATTCATAAGAAATGTTCTTAAAATGCATTTTTTAATGTAATGATGAAACTCGAAATTACAATCACTTAAAAAGTTTCAATTTCTGTAAGTGAAACTTGTTTGAATGTTTGAGATAATATGATAAAAATGCAAAAATGTTTGAATTTGGTAATAATTTAATTATTCATGTTGAAATCTTCAAAATTGATATTGCTTTCTAAGAATCCAGAATCTAGTATTAGCCTCATTTTTAGAAATATACTTTTAAATGTTGTATTTTTCTCTTATTCTGAAATTTATAAATAATAAATGTCTATAATTATCTTTTTAAAGATTAAAACACGGTATATTTTTAATGTAATAGACAGCAAATTAATTTATCTTTTTCAAATCTAATTATCATTATGATTATTTCTGCAATGATATTTTTAGATTTAACAATTTCTTTTCTTGATTGGGGATTTTTTTCTATATTATCATTAATTGATCACTTCTTAAAATATATACATAAGTGTATTGAAAATTGCAATTTAAAATTCATAATTTCGTAGTCACAAAACCATTACAATAGAGTGAAGACAATAATAATTAAACAGGGGTAATGATCATTTGCTATTTGTTGTTTACAAGTGGTTTTTTTTTAAATTTAATACTGAAATTTATCTAAAATATCATATAAAATATGAAGTGTATAATTTCTTAAGCATTTGAAAATTTCTCTTAAACTAGGTAACTTCGTCTTACTTTGAAAATCATAAATAAATGACGTATTATGCTTCTCTAAAATCCTTTAATATATTAAAAAGTTCCAAAAATTTATTTGAAATAATCCTGTTTGTTCAAAAGAAAAGTTACGTATAATTAATTAATTTTTGTTGAATAAAGTATATAACTTTTATTTATTAATATTTAAAGATATTACTACTATAATCTTTGAAATTCAAAAAATTGTAATTATTATTAGTTTCTTAAAATTATTAAAGCTTCATAATATTCCTTATAATAAATCTTCTTAAATTCTTCTTAATATTCTTCATGCTAATCTTATAATAATTATAATAATCCACAAAATAATTATCACATCATCATAACAACATCCTCATAATAATCTTAATATTCCTTTAGATGTTACCCTAATTCCCTCACTGGTGATAAAATAAAATATCTTGACGTAACAAGAGATCTCATAAAAATAATGATAACTGGTAACGCATGCTTTATGAAAAAGTATTTTAATGAACAATCATTTCCCTTTCTTCAAATGCCTTTATCATACAATCATATTTGCAAAACTTCACCCAATGCATTTTAATTTCGTAGGGTTAATCTTTATTAAGAGTGTTCACATTAAAGAATATGCTTAGTTGAGCCAAGCGAATTTTGAAATATTAATCTCAAGATCTGTTAATGTATCACTTTTGAAACTAGCATTCAATATTATCATTGTTATCATTCAATATCATCATATTATCATTATTGATGTTTCGTATTCATCCGTATTTATTATTAATATAAAAACAAAAATACATTAGGTGTTCAATTTTCAGTCTAGCATAAATAGAAGAAGAAAAAAACTCCGCAACAAACAATTACGACAAATACAATATTATAAGCTCTAACAATAAATCAACTCATCTTTCCTCTCAAAGCTCATAACCTCAGCAAACGTTTCTAATTTCTAAAAAGCAAAGCTCATTTAGTGATTCGATAAAAGATCTGAGCCCCTGACTAACCAACCCTACATCTTGTCCCCAGATACCAGGCCACTGTTCAGGCATCCCCCAAACTCAAACGCAGCCTGGAGCACTATCTAACGATATCTTTTGAAGGCTATTTATTCTCCAACTCCTTCTGGACACTGGACAGTAACCACATGAGGGATGAAAATTGTCAGTCCAACTTAAACGTCATTAAATAGGCAGCTCAGTTTGTGCATAACGAAGAGACGTTAGTTGAAATGTGATAAAATGAGATATGAGCCAATTCTGTTTGTGTAGGTTGGATAAACCCAATGTAGTATTGCTTTAAGTGAGGCAAAGTTAAATGAACCGTTCAACCTAAACTGCATTAAGTGAACCGGTAACTAAACGAAAGCGGAGGTAAATGTCTATGCCATTATTCCAAAATGCGCCAAATGTTATTTCGATTGAAATACCTCCCTCAGATTCTAGAAAGATCGTACAATATCCGTACCAGTTTCACCTTCATTATTAAGAATGCTGTTTGTGTAGTTTTTCTTCGGCTTTTAATGAATAAAGCTTAGATTCTTTTTTGATCTAAAGTAGAGATGTTTTAACCTCGTCTAAGAGACAAAGTTTTAAAATAAAGAAAAGATTATTCAATATTAATTTTTGTTAGATTACTTTTTAATCATTGCATATTAGCAACTATTGCTTGAGTCTGAAAAAATGTCAGAAAACGATACGCAAAAAGATCAACATGCAAAATATAATTTCCTCAAACGTGACATAAGACCTCACACCTTCAGGGTATACATGGTATACATTATCTGTTTTTTATATTTTCACAAATATAATCTGCTCGTCTAAATAGTTCCTAGCAAGACATTCTGGTGGGTTTTTAAGTTACGTGGAGATTGTGATCTGTACAATTTAACATTACAACAAAGCGTTGTTAATGCGTAGAGTAAAATATTATTATATTCAACTTTTTCAAACTTTTAAAATTGTTAGACAGTTTTTAATAATACTGGGGGATAATTAATAATACAGTTATAATGACCCTATATAAGGGACTTTAATAATACAGTTTTTAATGACCTAATATTTAAATTGTTAGACTGATAATACATAGGGGCACTAATAAATGTATGTTTCTCAAACATACATTTATCAAACCACTAAAGAAGTTAAAAGGCAGAGAAACATTTACTTTGACCTGAATTTTCACATTTTGTGGATGGAATTAGGTCTTATGTCAGAAACCCTTTATAGATAATTGATTAATTGGAGTTATAACATAATAGTGTAGAATTTATCAGAAACAGAAAAATGTATCATTCCTTTTCAGATACAGAATAATTTTTATTAAAACAACTTTGTTTACATCCTCATATGTATTAAATTGACTTAATATTATATAAATCATATTACATTTCATTGAATATTACATTTGCATTTCATAATTATACTTTATTTACTCTTAGTTTACTTAAACACAGTACATTTATAAAATACTTTACATTATATTTCCTTCATATCCTGAATTTCATGCAATGTCTAAATGAGATGATTGTGAAAATCTAGCTGTGAAATAGCTAGTTGTTCTTTATTAAACTTCATTTCGCCATTCAGTATTTTAAAACTAAATAATATTAACTACAAAGTAATGGTATTTAAATATATGAACTCACACAGGTAGTGTTTTTCTTAAATTGAGCTCTATTTAGTATACAGTTAATCAATGGTTTCGTTTGATTTGTCGCTTTACGGTCATTTTTTGCACACTTAAGGCTGATGAGACCGCGACCTTTAGTTTAGCGTGGATTCCGAACAGCTAACAAACTTCCATTCCACTTCCAGATTCAAACCTGAAGCACCAAAGGCCAGAGCACTAACCAGTTGACCACCAGGCTGCTACAGTTAGTTAAATATCACTTATAATTTTTCAAGTATATATATATATGACAATCAATGTGCTATTTATACAAAAAAGCCAGAAACCAATTCTTAAATTTCTTATATTAATTACTTATTATTTTTATTATTTAATAAGATTAAAAATCAAAAGCAATTTACTAGATATGATGGGGTTTTTTTGGATCTTAATTTAATAATATTTTGATTTATACTATACTAATATTTGTTCAACATATTTAAAATAAAATTTTTAAAGAACTTTTCTTTACGATAACAAAATATTTTATCTAAAATTTCCAAATGAAGTAATTCACATTAAAAAATAAATTAAAAATAAAAATAAAAAATAAATAATTAAATAAATAATAAATAAATAAATATAAATAAAATGCATGAAAAATAAATAAAATGCATGAAAAATAAAAAAATTAAAACTAAAATTAAAAATAAATAAATAAAATAATAAAAATAAAAAACCTATAAATGCAAATGAAAAACAACTAAATACATAAAATATATATATATATATATAAATTAAAAAATAAATACATAAAGAATAAAAAATATATAAATTAAAAAATAAAGTGAAAAATGAAAAAAAAAGATAAATAAATAATAAATAAAAAAAATATACATATAAATTAAAAAATAAATACATAAAAAATAAAAAATATATAAATTAAAAAATAAATTCTCAAAACATATTAAAAAAATATGGTGTAAATCTACAAAAACTGCTACTTCTGTTGTCTTTATTAGGGGTTCCATTATTTCTAATGATATTCAGTTACTTATTTTCATTTTCAATTTCGACTTCACAGAATCTGATAGTTTAAAAATAAAATGTGGGTTGAGTGAATAATTTCGAAGAGCGATGACCGAAAATTCCTCACACATTTCTTTTACTGTAACTTGTCTCCAGAACTGGAACTCTGCCTAATGTATGCATCTGCAAACCAGTTCACGTTTCACTTCTAAAAAATTCTACGAGTGATAAGCATAAAAATGCTTTTCGAAAAGTTCTTCTTTTTCAACATTTTTTTTTCTAAAAGTACTTAACAGGATAAGTAAGCAGCTACTGAAAGATGTTTACAGCGAGTATAAAAAACTATACTTTTCCTGCAACACATAAAAATGTCTCTATGAAAGTTTTGAAACGCATTCATAGAAACAGTGAGTTGTTTCTGAGCGTGTTATTTTCAGTTGAATTTCCGAATTCCTTTTAAATATATTCATTTTGTCACGAAAAATGTGGGCGAATTTAATTTGAAAATATTGCCAAAGTAATTTTGCTCTTTCACATGAAAGTCAACGTATTTTCCACATAATTAGAAGTATTTTATTTTATTAATATTTTAATGATGTGCATTTTGGTATTACTTTTTCAACATTTAAATATTAATATCTGAGAAATAATATTATACTTTATAAAAGTAGATTAAAAATAACATTAACAACAAAACTCTCATAAATGAAATTCAAAATATTTTTTTATTCTGATTCGCAATAAGAAAAATAATAATAACTGTACAACATTTTAATTATTGAATTTTTGATTTTATATTTTAAACTGAACAGATGAAATTATGCAACGGTTTTAAAATTTCTTTACAAACCCAAACAAGACTATGAAATAGCTTTTTCGAAGAATGTAATTTTTGTCCATAAATAAGATCTTCAGCTTAGTTTTTAAGATAATCAGTTACAAATTAGCTACAATACGTTTTAAAAGATAACCTTTAAAACGGCGGCCTAAAGGCCAATTTGTTAACCTTCTGGCCTTCGGTGCTTCAGGTTCGAAAGCTGGCGGGGGTATGGATGTTTGTTAGTGGTTTGGAATCCACGTAAACTGTAGGCCCCAGTCAACAACCAGTCAGAGCAACAAACCAAACTAAATTTTTAAAACGTAGTGTATCTAGTTTATCAATACTTTAAAATTTTTTCATCTGGTTTATTTATTTAAAAACTCATTAAAATATCAAAAATTACTTATACATAGACTCGATATTCTGTACAATTCATTGTAAATTGAAACTCTACCACTTCAAGCATATTAAGAGTATGTCCAAGAATATTTTTTTTTAAAAAAATTGTTTCGATTTTGTAAGTTGAAGAGTTCATTTACTTCATTTCCGTGGACGTCAAAAATCACAAAAAAATATTTTTCATTTAGACTATTTATCTAGAAACGCATTAAAATATCAAAAATGACAACTCCAAATTTGAAAGAATTTGATATTATGCTCAATTTGTTGTATATTGAAGCTGTACCTCTTTCTCAAACATATTAAGGGCTTGTCCATGAATATTTCTTTATCAAATTGCTTCGTTTATGTAAGTTGAATTCATTTACTTCATTTCCGTGAAAAACCAAAAATCACAAAGAAAATTTTTTTTTTATTTAGTTTATTTATCTAAAAACGCATTAAAATATCAAAAATGACTTATAAATAAACTCCAAACTTGAAAGAATTTGATATTATGTGCAATTCTTTGTTTATTGAAGCTGTGCCTCTTTCTCAAGCATATTAAGAGTAACTCCAAGAATATTTCTTGATCAAAGTAATTCGTTTATGCGAGTTAAAGAGTTTATTTGCTTCACTTCCATAAACGCCAGGAATAAACAGCCTCGTAAGTTATTCTAAGTTTCCCCTCTTTGCTAACCACTCATGAAATAGTAGCCATCATCTACTTAATTGCTCACGTTTGGCTATTATTCCTTGTTTAGTGTACGCAACACCTTATCAAAAAGTCTTTATACATATAATGAGGCTCGGGTGTAGATTACATGAACGTGCTAAGACAAGTCTTCGTGCCATCTCAGGATTATGAATCGTTAGAAGCAGAAAAGTACAATATTACTCCACTATCAGCATCACGTTTAGGTCATCAAGCTAACTACGAGAGGATTTGGGGCTTGGATTTAATGCGTTACTTTGTATTTCATCTAAACATTCCTGTTAATTGTACGCCAAAAAGAAATGTCTATATTAATAAATTAACTTTTAATATGAGTTTAGATTTATTATTATTAAAATTCTCTTTTTAGTGTATGCACATTTAATTTTATATGATATACAAAAAAGATGAATTTGGAGAATATTTTTGATTAAAAAACTTATAATTCATTATTAATTCATTATTATAAAAGGTCAAATAATCCGAATCATCTGGAAATCAGATCTATACTGTATTGTTTCCTTGTTGCCTTTGTTGAAACCTTGAAATAAAAGTCTTATTTTTGTTTGTCTTTGCTATATTAATATTTGTTTCTTTCATTAAATATATATTCATTGTTTTAATGAATAAATTTTTGTATTCAAGAATTTGAGGTTTGACAGTAATAAAATTGTTAAATATTTTCTATTTGTAAATTTTTTAACAGTAAAAGAACTTTTTAGTAAAGAATAGATGTAGAATTTTCCTTAAAGTGTGTTGCAAAAAAAGCAATAATCATTTATACAACTTTAAAATCCACGCGAGTTTTTCTTCAAGAATATACTTAATATTGATTATAGCGTTTCATTATAAATATAACTTGTCACAATAGAATAATTACTCATTTATTGTTTAATGTATTTCATTAGTAAATTTAATTAAAAAATTTTAAAAACTATGTCATTTATACTATTAAACTATTAATATATTTTTTTTAATTATTAAGTCATCCATGGATCGAAGAATTATATAGAAATATAATCATTTGATAAAAGTGATGAGGTATGAATTTAGAGAAAATTTTTTAGCTATTATTAATAAATTATACTAAATTGTTATTCTGGCCTGATTCTAAAAATCAAATCATTTCAGAATAATTTTTCTTAGGAAAATTATCAATTATTTTAATTACAGCGTTAATCCCTACTTTTTTAACGACATCCTAGACAAGATCTAGTATATAAGTCATTTAAAAATCAAATTTAATTAGTTATAACTATTATCTCCGTGCATATTTTTTTTCATTTGTTTGTTTATTGTAAGCCTTTTTTCTTTTGGAAATTAATTAAATTTCAATCAAGAAAGTTTGATTGAAAACATAATTCTTAAGCATTTTTACATAGAAAATTAATTTTCCTATAAATACACCAATTGTGTTTTAAATCAGAGCAATATTTTAAATATGTTTTCTTTGCTTTTTTCTTTCTTTCTTAATAATGATCTTAAATATTTGATATTTTAAGAATAATATTTTTAGTTCTAAAAGATCTAGCATAATTTCTTACAAAAAACAAACATTGAAATTTTTCTGTAAGTATCAAATTTTATAGAAATTCATTACATGTTTAAAATGTCAAAGCTGTTACAAAAAGAGTAAAATGCATCAATTAATAAGCAGTAAATTATTTATGAGTTAGTTATTTAAAGTTATTTCATGATTATTACCATTAATAAAATTTTGAAAAACGTTTGTGTAGTATAAATTACACATTGTGAAATGTTTAAAATTTCAAAACTGTTACAGAAGAATAAAATGTAGCAATAAATAACCAGTAAGTTATTTATGAATTAGTTATATAAAGTTATTTTTAGATTACTATTATTACCATTATTAATGAAATGTATAACTACTTGGATGAGATACTGTTTTGTTCTTCCATTGTGAGAAATCTTTTAATTGAAGAAACCCAACTCAAATAAGGGCGGAATTAAACTGCTAGAAAGTTATAAATTGCAGCGCTGTTCAAATATCCAAACAGAAGGATTATGCAAAGTGGCAAGATGGAAAATTAGCCTACTCATATGTTTCAAAGACGATCCCTGTAGTCTTCAAATTTCTCCCACTGCTGTGAAAATGGCTGCTATACCATTCTAATGGATGCAACTGAATGCTAAATTAACGACAATTAGCTTAGGTATTCCATCGCAAGTTAATCAATCATACATTTTCAGAGAATGGTCGAGTGCATGACTCACCGTGCTACACGCAAACAGCTTATAGTCCGGTTTATCATAATGTTAGATCTAGGACACTAACTAGTGCAGTATATGATTAGTTCCATACAATCGATAGGGTATTAATCATTGGACCCATTGAACATTTATGCTCTCTTCAGTGTTCCTTTATAATCTTCGGCTACTATAGGGCTTAAAATTGCCATTAATGTATCTATTGATTGGACTATATCTATGTAACACAAACTTACAAACAAACTAATATACTTTATATTTCAGAGGTATAAAACAATATATTTTTAAGAAGTTACTTATTTAATATATTAAAGATAATTTAAATATTAAATTGGATGCATTTATCAAATTGAAACCCGTAATGTTAGATACAATAATTGTAACACGTTTTATTTTTTAATAACAATAACTACATTAAGATCCCGCTTTACTCTGTTTCGGTATTGCGCTGTCATATTGTGATTCCTCCGAAATCGCAAATTTTAATACTTATTATCTGAAGCGGAAATTGCTACAACTGATTGATAAAACTGATGAAAAATATAACAATCCATTAGAGATTTTTGGAAAAACTGCAAGATCATGGATGCTGTAAAAAACATCAATCTTTACAGAGATGAGCAGATCAAGAAATTTTTAAAGGAGTTGGAATTAAGTAAAGAAGACACAAGAGAATTTATTGTTGATGTTGACGAAATTGTCAAACTAGCCAATAAAAGAGAGTTTTATAATATAAATGCACAGATTATTGAACAATTATTAAATTTTACAACTAGTGAATGCTTATCCAATCAGGATCTTAAAGTATAACAACAAATAACAAGGAGGTGATCAAATTAGAATTTCAATAAATTTTCTAAAAAACGTTTACGTTAGATTACAACGTCAGAAAACGTTAGATTTTCTAAAAAATCGAAATTATGGACTCCTAGTTCATAGGCAAGACGAAGTGCATGAAAGGGACTCCTGTACGTGAAGACTCATGTACTCGTAGATATCCTTAAAATTTCAATATGCATAGGTAATTCAAAGTTGGGCACTGAGTAAAGTAAAAGCCTTTATTTAAAATGTTTCATAAAACTTTTACAACAAACACAGAAGAATCTATTGTTCTATTCTCAAAAAGAAATATTGTCCTGCAACGTTGTTTAGAATAGAATTTGTGAAGTAATAAAATCCAAAACTTACTGTTCCAAAATACTTAGTACTTATTCTTAAATAATGATGTTTTTATTTACCCCTTAAAATAGGGTAAATAAAAAACATCATTATTGTAACAAAGATTTGATGGACAATAAAAGTAACTAAAAACAGGGAAGAAATGGTATGCAAGCGTGTTATTTCATCATAAATATAACACCTCAAAAAATTGTGCTAAGAAAAAGCAAGTCTCAACCAAGAGCAACATTCTTCTTTTATTTTCTTTAGTGAAGAATAATGAATACTCCGTAAGCTTATAGATGTTTTGTAAGGTGTGAAGCATAAACAGTGGTTGCCTACTATAAAAAGCATCTTCCTCATACATGTCTAAGTGGTAAATGACGTGCAAAGAAGCACTATTCCACCATTGGGCGTTGTTGATTTATTCAGAAGTAAACAAACCCCTGTGGCTATAGAAAGTGGCAAAAAAGCACCATACAAAGAAGGATGCTTTTGTTATATAATGCATTAAGTATTTCATCAAATAAAGCATTTGTACTTTTATGCCTTGAACCAAAAATATCTGGTATTGATAATATAAAATTATTTTAAAAATACAAGACAATGCATCAATTAACAAACTTTAAGACAAAAGGTCTTTTATCAACGATTAAATAAGCAAAAATTCCGTGTGATATGATATGCAAAAAGTTAAGAAAGGATAACTATGTAAAAAGTTAAGAAAGGATTTAATAAATAATATTACTTTTTAAAAATATTCAAGATTTTATTTCCAAAAAAAGTCATTATTGCAAAATGTTATTTTGTGCTCTTTAACAATAAAAGATCCATCAATTCTACAACTAAGAAAAAAAAAAATATAAAGTAAACCTTTTTCTTTATTGTTTTGCTAATATACTTTAGGAATTGGGCATTCGTATGTTTTTTTTATTCTTTTCATAGAATAGAAATTGGACATGTAACATTGCAAGGGTGCTAGAAATTTTAGGATATTAAGAGCAATGAGACATAAAACAATTATTTTGTTGTTTTTCTATCTTTTTCTTAAGATGCTTCTATTGCTCCTTTAGATTACTTTACGTTTAGTCTTAAAGAAATATATAAAAAGAAACAGAAATTGCAATTATAAAATTGGAATATTCACTCGAAAAATATGGTTGGACATAAATAAAAAAAAAATAAAATAATGGAAAATAATAAAATAATTAAATAATTAAAATAAAATAATTAAAATGAAGTGGATTATTTTTATTAAATTTTAATTACTCGTTTTTTTCTTAGTACTGAATAAGCAAGTTATAATAAATTGTGATTAGAATTTAATAAAATTGATGTAAGGAAATTTATATTAATATTAAAGCTTGCCTTAAATTATGTTTTAAAAATGAGAGTAAAACTAAAATTATGGAAATATTAAGATTTTGAAAATTACAAATACTACTTTGCAATTACATAGAAATGTAAAACTTAACTATTAATATACACTTTTAACTGATAGCGAAATACAAAAGTTCTATTATTAGTCTTCTATTATTCTTAACCTTCTTCTATTATTCTTAACGGTCTTCTATTATTATTAAAGGTCTTCTATTATTCTTAACGGTCTTCTGTTATTATTAAAGGCCTTCTATTATTATTAAATGTCTTCTATTATTCTTAACAGTCTTCTATTATTAATCTTCCATTATTCTTAAAGGTCTTCAATTATTAAATAGAATATTAATTGAATCCAAAAATAATTCTATTAACACAATTTGAGAATTACTTGGAGACCTCTGTAATCGAAGTTTGCTGAAATATAATTAAAATAATGAAGATACAGCCTTCTTCAGTTATGAGGCCTTTTAAAAATATACGTCTCCAAAATCATTGGACTTCTCATTTACAGAAAAGAGGACAAATAATTACTCACAATTTCAGGTTTTGAGTTGATCCATAAAGAGAAAGAAATGTTGAACGGTAATTGCTTTGCTTAGTGCTTTCAAGGGATTGCTGAAATTAGCAAAAGCAATTATATTTGAAATTGAATTTACCATCAGGGAATCAACTTAGCAACTTTCGCCTTAAATCAAGTATATAATTATCAACAATGAATGAAGATGTGAATTATAGATTGCTATCAAATAGTCGTTAAATAAAGGAGCTCTTAGTAAATAAGGAATTCATACTTATCTCTTTTAGTTGAGTTTATTTTTATGTTGTTAATAGTATATTTGTCCGAACATCTCGTATAATACATTTGTGAAGAAATGTATGTTTTTAGGCCAGTGATAATAAAAGAAATTTAAGTCAATAATCCATAAAAAATGAGAATCGAATGTTTCGCACCACATTCTTTTACATTATCATAATCTGAAACAAACAACTCTTAGTAAATAAGGAATTCATATCTTTTTTTTTAGTTTATTTCATTTTTATAGTGTTAATATTATATTTGTCCCAAACCTTGTACTATACTTTTTTTAGAATAAATGTATGTTTTTAGGCCAATGATAATGAAAGAAATTTAAGTCAAAAATCTATAAAAAATGAGAATCGAATGTTTCGCACATCATTCTTTTACATTATCATAATCTGAATCAAGGAACTCTTAGTAAATAAGGAACTCATTCTTATATCTCTTAATTTATTTCATTTTATGTTGATAATAATATATTTGTCCACAAACCTTGTACTACACTTTTATGAAGAAATGTATTTTTTTAGGCCAGCGAATGATGAAAGAAATTTAAGTCAATAATCTATAAAAAATAAGAATCGAATGTTTCGTTCCACTTTCGTTTACATTATCATAATCTGAAACAATTTTAACAAATACATAAAAATTAGAAGTTTAAATTAAATTGGATGTCACACAAATTAAAGATTTGATCTACTTTAAGCTTTTAAATACCTACAATAGTCAACTTTATTTAATCGCTTGCATACACAAAATATTTACGTACAACAAATATTTACTTTAAAAATCGCAGATTTTGAATAGCAAGGAAATTTCTTTTCACTTTATATCATGAAATAGTTAATTTCCTTTAGAAATATCGCCGTATTTTGTAGATATTATCTGATAATAGTCTGTTGCTAATAGACTTGACTGAATTTTTTTTTTTTCTTTGTTTAATTTAAGATAGCAGAATAAATTAACCTTGAGAATGATTTTAAAAATCTTCTAAAGGTTTGCATGCTTCCAAAGGATAAAATAATTAATCAAATTAAAAAAAATATTTTCTTTAATAAAATATTTGCACACGCTTTTCTTCATTATTGTCAACATTCATTTAAGTTGTGGATATTAAGTATAGTTCATATTAATGAAGCTTTGCTCCGTTGAAAATCATATGTTAATTATTTTTAGATTAATTGCTTATATTTAATGCAAAAATTGTTGCCCAAAACTGAACAAAATATTTTTTTTTTTCTTTTATGTACAATTGCAATTTAAGTTATGGATATTAAGTATAACTCGTATTAATGAAGTATAACTCATTTGAAAATCTGGCGCACGGTACCACAGGTTTCGGGTTCGAGTCCCGGAGGTGCCATGAGTGTTTGTAGTGGTTCGAAATCCACTTTAAACTGTAGGTCCCGATATGTTTTAGGCCAAAGTGTGCAGAAGATCACCGTAGAGCAACAAACCAAACAAACATTTGAAAGCCACATGTTAATTATTTTTAGATTAGTTACTTATATTTAATGCAAAAATTGCTGCTAAAAACTGAACAAAATATCTTTTATGTACAACTGCAGTTTAAGTTATGGATATTAAGTATAGCTCATATTAATGAAGCATAGCTCCTTTAAACATCGTATGCTAATTATTTTTATATTAATTGTTTATATTTAATGCAAAACCTGTTGCTAAAAACTCATCAAAATATCTTTTTTTCCTTTTTATGTACATGTTCGTTCTTATCATAATATGCTAATTGTATATTCATCAATATTTTTGTTTCATTTTTGAAGCGAAAACAATTAAATTTACCTTTAATTAAAGCGTGTCCCAAATACTTTTAAATCAAGTATTGTCAAATTGTTGTATGGATCGATTATATTATATATGCTAGTTGAAACTTTGAGCTACCTGTTTTGAAATAGCTTTAATCCGCTGTCATGTAGTGTGATTAAATTATTCACTGTAAACTGATACTCACCAGAAAAGCACTTACTGGTAATTGATACTTACGGGAAAAAGCAATCACTTTTAATCTGATACTCACCAGAAAGCTCTCATTATTAAACATTATTTAGTTTCAACTATTTATGAAGTGTAAATACCACTTTGGAATGAACAATAAGTTTCATTTTAAATGACAACAATCCAACGTAGTGAATGGTACAAAAGATAAAATCAATGCATTGAAAAATTTAGAAAATTTTGAGCACCAAGTTTTGCCTTATTTTCATAAGTATATAAAAAAAAATACTTTACTCCTTTATAGTAATATATTCTTGAGCATTGCAAAATTTCATAGATTATTTGGCCTATTAAAAATAGAAACATCTGTTGACAATCGGAGCAAATTCTTGAAGTGAGAATATATATTAAATCATTTAGTTTGTTACTGTTTCCTGATTAGAAAATCTGTATTAGTGTAAAATAATTTAAAAAATTTAAAATAATAAATAATTTCAAAAATGCAAAGTAATAAATAAATTCAAAAAAAAGGAAATAATGAATAATTTTAAAAAAATGTAAAATATTAAGTAATTTTATATAAATGCAAAATAATAAAAAATTTCAAAAAAATGTAAAATAATAAATAATTTCAAAAAAATGTAAAATGATAAATATTAAAAAAAAAAAAAAAAAAATAAAAATAATAATTTCAAAAAAATAAATACATATAAATTCAATAAATCGAAAGTAATTAAAAAAATTAATGAATTCAAAATAAATAATTAATTTCAAAATAACTAACATTTTTAAATGACTTCCCAAATTATTTGAAAATATGTTCAGATTAAATAATAATTTCAAATAAAAATCAATAATTAACAGATAAATTTAAAAAACTCATTTCAAAATGAATTCAAAATGTAAAATTCAAATGTAATTCAAATGTAATTCTAATCGCGTCAATTTTTTTAATACTATAAGCATTTTGTTAACTATGATCTTTTAATTTTTAATTTTAATTAAATTAATCTTGAACTAATAAAATCCTTCTAAATACTTTTGTAAGATAACTCTTGAATCTGGTGTTTTATTAAAGAATTCTTCATTATTAGTTGAACTAATTTATCTTAAACTCAAACAATTAGATATCGATAAGTGTTTTAAATTTCTTTGAACATGTTTTTGTGTATTAATATTATTTTTAGTGTCAGTTATTATAATAACTGAATAAAACTAAACTTGCAAGACTTCAATAAATTTATTGTATTATAGAGAGTGTTTATAAAAATAAAAGCATATTAAGTGCAATAATTATTTTTAGAATACATATAAATTGAGGTAACACATTATATATATATATATTAAAACTTGTCAATCTTTAACCAATTTTTGCAAAAATATGAGACCAACCTATTTGAAAGAGATGCAAAATAGTATGCATATTCAATTTTCAAGAGAATTAATGAAAACGACATCAAACTTTCTTGAAACTTAAATATGTTTAATTCTTTGTTTTTTAATAAACTTTTATTAAATTTGAGAACAGTGATCATTAAAAAATTACAAAATAGTATGCAAGCTCATTTTTTTTAGAAAATAATATTTTTCGAATATTTTTATTATTTAAAAATATTTTATTTATTTCCATTAAAATAATAGACCAGAACTTTTTAATCTAGATCACACAAGAGAGAGAGAGAGACATTTATTATTTTGACAGCACTTTTCTTTGGAATATACACATTATATATATATATATATATATAAACTTTAAATCTTGTATTAGATATTTTTCAAAAAGAAAATTAAATAAATGAATAAAAGAACTTGTAATACAACTCAAAATCTTGAAATCTATCAAATTATCATTTAAGAAACTGAAACCCTCAAAACTATTGACAAGCAATTCATTAATTTGAAAGTTTTCAAACTCGATTCGGAAAGTTTTTGTAATGCCATTTCCTCTGCTTTGAAAACTTAATCATCTTAATAGTGGTGTCGGGATAATAGAGCTATATGCTTTTCTAAAAGCGATTTGTCGAACCCATGGCACATTTACATAATTTTGCCTCCATTTCCTGAAAAATAAAGTCATTAAACGACATTATCGATGAAAAGTTTCGAGAAAAGTGCCAAACAGTTGGCGCATTTATCTCAATTTGGCGACACGAAAATTTTTCACCCTGGCAACCTGCGATTTCTTTCCACGTTATCGAAGCTTGATCGGTTTTTGATCCAGGAGATCCATGGGTATTTACCGCACTTAGATCGACATTTCGAATGTCGCTCTCTTCCCGATTTCTCACGGGTGCAACAAATCATCTTCTTTTCTGTGAATAGATGATGATCACCTTTGATGATCGCATCGAAGCTGGGAGAGTTCAAAAGCGGGCTGCAATTTTTTTTTTTTTTTTTTTTGCGAAAGAAACAGATTTAATATATCGATGATTTTATGATATCCGATTCCAGCTGGAAACAAAAGGTGCAAGAGCAATATCTTTCTTTGATGTCCTGCGCTTGAATCGGATAACATCTGCGAAGGTTTTCTGTGCAGTCAATATAAAACTAAAATACATAAATAACACCGTAAAACATTTGTGAAAGTATATATTTTTTGACGTTTCATGTTATTTTTGTTAAGGGCTATCACTCTTTATTTAAGGAAAGTGATGAGGCTTAACATACAAAGGAACACCGGGTGATACATAAGACACAACGTTGATACATATAGACCGGACTGTATATCCGTTTGAGGACAATTTTCGTGCTTTTTAACCAATTTTTACAAAAATATGAGGCCAGCCTATTTGAAAAGAGGCAAAATAATATGTATATTCAATATTTTACACAGAGATACAAAACAGTATGTATATTCACTATTTGAAAGAGATGTAAAATAGTATATAGGTTTGGCACCCACCAGGATTCGTACCTGAAGCTTGTGGTACCAAAGGCTAGAAATCTGGCAAATTGGCCATCAGGCCACGAACAATATTTGAAAGAGATGCAAAATAGAATGCCTATTCAATATTTGAAGGAGATGCAAAATAGAATGCCTATTCAATATTTGAAGGAGATGCAAAATAGAATGCCTATTCAATATTTGAAAGAGATGCAAAATAGAATGCCTATTCAATATTTGAAGGAGATGCAAAATAGTATGTATATAAAATTTTCAAGAGTATTAAAAGAAAATAATATCAAGTTTTCTTGAAACTTAAGCAAGCTTAATACTCGCTTTTTAATAAAATTTTGTTAAAGTTGAGAGCAATGTTCATTAAAAATTACAAAATAGTATGCAAGCTCATTTTTAGGAAATATTTTTCGACAAGCCAAGTATAATAGACATTTTAATTTTTAAAAATATTTTATTGATTTACACTAAAATAATAGGCCAGAATTTTTTTAATCTAGATCACAAGAGAGAGAAAGTATTTTGATAGCACTTTTTTTAATTCTAAAAAAAATTTAGAAACTGGAAGTGATACTCTTTTGCCTTTCAGGGTATTCTAGTAATAGAGGAATGTAAGGTTAGAATTTGGAAAACCCTCATCTTATATTGAGACATTGAGTCATGATACTCGTTCACCTGTACATTGAGTCAGAATCATTCTCCACATGTACATTAGGACAGAATACTCCTCTACATGTACATTTGATCAGAATATTTCACTTTATGCACATTGGGTCAGAATAATCCTCCACATAAAGTCAGAATACTTTTCTACATGAGAATTGGGCCATAATACTTCTCCACGTGTACATTGGATCAGAATACTCCTCCCCATGTACATTGGGTTAGAATAATCCTCCATATACATTAGGTCAGAATACTCTTCTAAATGTTAATTGGGTCATAATACTTCGCCACGTGTACATTGGATCAGAATACTCCTCCACATGCACATTGGGTCAGAATAATCCTCCACATGTATATTAGGTCAGAATATTCCTCCACATGAACATTTGGTCAAAAACTTTCTCCACATTCAAGAGCTCATCTGCATTTGGACCTACAGAAAATGAATCTTGTTGCGAATGTTCAAACACCTTTTGAAAAAGGGTTCAGATTACTCTAAAGTTAATATCCCTTCGAAAACAATAAGTCCATGAAGTTTGTTTTTAATATAAGATGCCTAACTTGCTACGTACTAAGTAATATTTAAACTTAGCGAATTTTTAGAAATTTAATTTATCTATCAGGTTCACCCCGAATTTCATTGACTTTGTAAATGCGAAGTGTAAAATTACATACGAATTGGTGCACTAGTGTGTGAAAATGTTTCTGTTTAAACTTTGGAACGAAAAATGTTCTAAGATAATAAGCATTGAAATTAGGTAAACTATGCAAAGTTAATGACGAATTAGTTCTAGATAATTATTCACTGATAACAAAGAAATTGGAAATACAGTCTTGAATGACCAAACCACATATTTGACCATTTGTGTTTAAATATTTTACATCACTACAATTATTTATTTCTCTCAAAGGATTACTTTCGGGCGTCGACGCCTGTGAACTTTTCATTTCTATCAAAAGATTAATTAGTTAAATGCTCTGTACAAGATTAATAATATTCATTTTGATTAATTTCTACCCTTAATGAGCCATATACAACGAATATAAGCATATAAATAAGAACTACGAAAGTATAACTTATTAACAAAAATAATATATATTATTAAATCGTCCTTAAAATCTCCTAAAATCATAATTTGTTATTTATCTTTCCGATATTTAATTTCATAATATGTGCACACAGTAGAAAATGATTAAGAATTTACCATCTCATTGAGTTATTTAATTACAAGCATTTTTCTATATATATTTTAATCTTAAAATTGTAATTAGTCTTGGAACTTTTAAATATCATAAGTTTACTATAATAAAGATAAAATAAACCTTACGGTTACAATGAATTCTCGATATTTAATAAATAATAAAGCATTTAGATAATTGTTTAGATAATAATTTTAATTCTGAATGGAAATATATATCACTGGAAAAGTTAATTGAAATTTCTTTTTTATATCTGGAGGTTTTTGTTCTCAACTGAGTACTTACAAAGGGATCGTAAATAATCTGTATTTTTCCTTTATGAACAAAGACCCCATTATATATATCTGTATTCAAAATTTAATATAATTTATAGTAATTTTTAAAAATTTGTGTTTTAGCAATTTTTCTTAATTTCATTAATTTAGGAATTGTATTTGTTAATGATGATGATTTAACAATTTTATTAGGTTACAAATAAAGTTTCATTTAAGCATTCATTAAGGCAAATTAAAAAGAAAACAAAATTCTAAATATAAAAGAGAATTTATCTTAATGACATATTTTCTTGAATAAAAGCCAGTTATTTGGGAATATTAGTTTTTAATGCAAACAATGCCATAATGATAAATGGTCTTCATACGTTAGCATAAAATTTGTTAGACAAATATTATTCATTAAATTTGTCTTCAATAAGTAATTTCATAAGACAAATTTTCTCTTTATTGATTGTCTCTACACAATAAAAATTCAAAAAAATTTATGATCTTAAAAACTCTTAGAATTACAACTTTTTTAACTTTTTTTTTTTAATGAAAAACTTAAGATTGATTGTGCCACATTAACGCATTTAATTTACTAGCGGCAGCTATCACGAAGACTTTTGACCTGACCTAACTTTGATAATTATATTTTAAATCCATGGACACGATAACAACAACAACATATTTAATAAAAGTCAGTTACTTAGATGTATTAGTGTTTAATGTAAACAATGCAGCAATGATAAATGCTTTTTTCATACATTAGCATTTAAATTATTAGACAAATAATATTTATCAAAGTTGTCTTCAATAAGTATTTTCATAAAACAAATTTTCTCTTCACTTAATTTTTTTTGAATTTTTAATGTGTTGAGACAATCAATAATCTTAAAAATTCTTAGAATTAATACCTTTTTTAACGTTTTTAAGGAAAGACTGGATTGATTGTACCACATTGACACACTTATCAAGAAAGAGATGACTGTGAAAAGGCATCGAAACCCGTTTGGAATTATTTAAAAATTTTATTACAGATATTGGTTAAAGATTGTGTTTTACTTATTATAATAGTTTTAAAATTAATGGAAAAGTTTGTTTGAATGGGTACTGATAGTAATAGATTCGATACTTATAGTACTGATTGGTAATAGATTCTGAAGTCTCTTCTAGATAGATTCGAATCCTGACAGTGGTATGCATGTTTGTGAGTGGTTCGGAATCCACCTTATACTGAAGGTCACAATCACAGTCTAATCAGCCTAGAGTGTACACAAAATGACCGTAGAGCTCACAAACCAAACTATAAAATTCTAGATAGGCACAAATAACGATAATATTTTGTTGCGGTATCCCAGTTTCATTCAAAAACAAGCATTAATACATATTTTAACGTTTTTTATTGAAAGACTTAGATTGATTGTGCCACATTGACACACTTAACCAGGAGACGTGTAAGAAATGACTGTGACTAACTACAGAGCAAAAAAATAATTATACCTGCTAAAAGTCTTAGTAATTTTTTTTTACGATATTGATACATTTTTCAGAATACTATTATATAATAAGAATAGTATATAAATTTGCTAGATAACAGAGCACTTTTTTTTTTTCACACGGTGGTATTTAATACTTTATTCATAATTCATCGTCTTCTTCACTTAATACATATTGTACTGCGAATTAAATAATTTATCAGATGTTTTCCCAGTAAAGTATCATCAATTACAATGTTTTCTTAACATCTTTTATAACAAAAAGAAATCGTGATCATCAAAATTCATCGTGAAAAATCATAATTCATCGTCTTCTTTACTCAATGCATATTGCACTGCGAATTAAATAATTCCTCAAATGTCATACTAAGTATCATTAATTACAATATTTTCTTAACATCTTTTATAATTAAAAAAAATAAAAAAAAGATTTGAATTCTATGAAAAAAATATTTTTATGCTTATATTAAAATATAATCATTAGCTTAAAGACGTAATCGTTTTAATCCCAAAATACATTATTACTTCCGAAAGAAAATTATCTAGTTGGAATAAAAATTCTCAATTAATATTTTTTAAGTTAAATAAATATTTGATGACAATTTCTTTCTAACTTTTTAAATAATGATCTGTTAATTTTTAAAGATGTCTTAAAAATTAAATTTAAATTGAATGAAGTTTAGCACAGTGAAATAAAACCATAAATTAGAAGTTTTCACTAATAGAAAAAAAAAAAATACCTGTATTTACAATATCTGCAAATTGTTTTCTAAAAACTACTCCTGAGTCAACAAGAACACAAATTTCCTATGTGAAAAAAAGGTAAGGATTGTCAGAAATGAATGGTAATTCGAAGACTCGTGGACGACCGTTACAAGCACTTCGTTCTTAAAATAAAATCCTTTCAAGAAAGTTCAGAATTTATACAAAAGAAATAAAATTGTGTGATGTGCTAATGTGTTATTTTAAAACAAATCAAGATAACTAAATATTTGATGACAATTTCTTTCTAATTTTTTTAATAATAATCAGTTAATTTTTAAAGTTAATCAGTTAATTTTAATTTTTAAAAATTAAATTTAAAGCATTTGAAGATCAGCACAGGGAAATTCTAGGATAAAACCATAAATTTGAAGTTTTCACAAATAGAAAAATAAATAATTATCTGTAGTTACAATATCTGCAAATTGTTTCCGAAGAACTATTCCTGAATCAACAAGAACACAAACTTCCTATGTGAAAAAAGATATTGTCAGAAATGAATCGTAATTCAAAGACTCATGGACGACAGTTACAAGCACTTCGTTCCTGAAATAAAAATCTTTTCAAGAAAGTTCGAAAATTGCACGAAAGAAATAAAAACAAAAGACATCAAGACAACACTATTGTTATCAATAATCATAATAAAAAAAAGGCAGGTCAAACCAAATGATTCTGTCGAAAGTCTTGCAATACGACAAAGGAGTCAAAGACTAGACTAAAATTTATTATTCTACCCAAGCACTTGCCGGATTCCCAAATGGGCACAAAAAAGTCAACACGCCATGCAATAACTTCTTGTGGTCACAAACTTAGAAGCAGACAAAAAGTCAATTGTTATTATACGAAGACACACTCTGCAAGAAAGTGAAACAGCATGATTCGCATCTTTAATCAAAAGATTTTACATCAATTTTATTATTGCTTTCTGCTTTATTTTAAATCTCCATAATTGATGTAAGATAAATGTTTGTGGAATAACTAATTTAGCTGTCAACTTCTCATAATTGTATAAAAAGATTTCTTTCAGTTTTACAAATGTAAAACCTAAAACATGGAATGCAATTCCGAGCTTTATAGAGTTTAAGGTCATATTGAGCTCAAATATTGAAAGAGAATTTTTAAGGAGTAGTATTATCAAGAGAAGAGGAAAGTAATTTAATTAAAAACTTCAGATATCTAATGACGAACTAATGAAGAACAATTAATTAATTAATTAATTAATTATCGGTCTTGAACAAGTGTGCAAAAAACCTAAAATACGGGATGTAATTCCGAGCTTTATAGATTTTAAGGTTATATTGAGCTCAAATATTAAAAGAGAATTTTAAGGAGTAGTATTATCAAGAGAAGCGGAAAGTAATTTAATTAAAAACTTCAGATAACTCTAATGACTAGTAAAAAATTATGCAAACGACGCTTTCTCCCTCCGAATGAAACCATCTCTTTTTATAGGGCATAAGACATCACATTCAGCAGTATCGATAAGGTAAGACTAGATACATAGAAATTTTAAATATGTTTCTTTATGTAGATGATGCATATTGCGATGGATAATGCTGATGAATCTTTTTAATGATTTTAAAGGTAGGTGATATGTGTACTCATAATTGTGTTACGTTGACCAAATAGAAAACAGTTTCCACTGTAAAATATAACGAAATTTCACTACAAATTATTAACCTCCGTTTTTATAATATTCAGGACTTTAGAGAACAGGTGGAATTACCGGATATTTTGAAGTCAATAGAAAGGAATGACAAGAAAATAAATAGCGAGAATTAATATTTGTGTCTTTCACATCATCATAACACCAATTATCAAATCGTTGCAAATGACTTTGCGACTAATGTGACTGACATTTTTTTTTTTTATCTCACCGCTAGAATAATTCATCCCAAGGAAAATTAAAAACAAATTAATTTGATAAAGATTCTAGGATGAGTTTGTTGGGGTACACAAAGAATTAGAACATCGTATCACACTAATTACCCTCGCTCGAGTTAATTGTATTTGTACTGGCTAATATAAGTATTAATTATAATTTACAGGAGATAATTATAAAGATATTGGATAGTAATGTTTTCAGCTTGAGTGTCAGAAACTCACAGCTAAAGAGTCACAGTTGAATTTACAGGCGATAGTTACAAAGAGAATGGAAAGTAACATGTTCTCGATGGGCCAGATACTTATGCAGTTGAAGAGTCACAGTTCAGTTGACAGGAAATAATTATCAATCTTTTTATAATTATCTATTTTTAAACCAATTTGTATATTAATGTATTCTTTAATGCCAGATACTCACATATGGAGTCTTAAGAGCAGAAGTTAAGCATTTAAAGCATTTTATGCATAGTATATTTGAATTCTCAACCGTTAGTTTCTATATCCAAATTTGAATGCTCTTATAACACCAGTTCAATTCTTGGCTGGGATATCTTTGAAAGGAAAGTTACCACAAGCTGTGTAATAAACTACAATTATTGCGCGAAGATTCATAGTTGGAGCAATAAATATATCAAGATTGTCAAAGAAAGGACCAACAGAAAACAAACAGTAAACCGTGGTAAATGACCTTGCTTGTGGTTAAAGAACTATACTTTAAAAGAGGAAAACAAACATATGTAGGAAACCTTATTAAAATTTATCAAACGCCTTGTCTGTAAATTGTGCATGTATCGTAGAGATAGAGCTGACAAAACTAAATATCGAATTTTGATAATAAGTATTTTTTTTAACTAATATTTAGTTTTACTTTGGTGTTAGTTGCATTCTTCATAATATTAATTCCATAAATTTTATTTCATAAATTGTGTTTATCTGGAATTTATCAAAGACATAATAGAATTTTATGTCATACAAATTTATAATTACTTGAATTAATTATATTAGCGCATATTATATTTGTTTACATTGTTTTAGTATATTTTATGAAAATTAAAGCATTTTATGCATAAATATATTTTAAGAGTAACGACATTTCCATATCCTAATAGGCAATATATGCAGACGTATTTATTATACAATTGTTAGAATATAATATAAAGGACGTTAGTGTGGATTATTTGTAAACATAAATATTAGATTTAAACGGAAGGCTTAGAAAATAAATGCATTGACTTAAAAATATGAATTTGTAATTTTTTACATTATTTTCTCCTTGATCATTAGGATATTATAATTTTAATTTTCTTAATCATTTCTAGTTTTTCTTAATTTTTTTTATTCTAATTCTGTATGTTTCTTTTTTTTTTTTTTTTTTTTTTTTTTGCTATTGCAGTTTTTGTCTTCATCCAATTATAGATAGGCATGTGTTTCTACTTCACTGATTATACACAGATAATTAACAAAATACAAAATTGTAATATTTCCAAAATATTTATTATTTTGCCATCAACAAACTCTTTAGTAAAACCTTTGTCAGAAATAAAATCAAGATTTACTAGAGATATGTTCCTGTATCATAAATAAACATTAGTAATTAAGTGAAATCTTATATTAACATTCAGCATTATTATCAGTGGCGTAACAGTCCCATAGCGGGCCAAGACTGTCTGCCCACTGACAGTTTTCGAGACAGAAGATGTTTTGTTTTTACCGGGTAGAGTTGTCCGCCCCTACGATCAATAGCCAAATTAGACGAGGACCTAAGGATAAAGGGGATTCCGAACACCTACAAAAATATATGTCCCCACCAGGACTCAAACCCGAAGCCTGTGCCACTGAGCGCTAGTCACTCGGCCATCCGGCCCCTTTATTAACATTGTTTTACTAATAAATCTTTAACTGAGATTTTATAAGAATATGCGACAAATTTTATTTATTATATTTATTTATTGATCATTAAAAATTATTGAAAATATCAGTCAAATAATTTTAAAAACTACATAACCTTTTAATAGAAATTTAACCACTGCTTCTTCCTTTTAAACAGAATTTAGCAGCATGACAATTAAGCACCTTTATGAAATGCAACTAAAATGGAGCTATTTTCATAAATTTTAACACTTTAAATAAGAAATAAAACAATATTCTTGTTTTAAATAGAAAACTGAATTTAATTTATAATAATATTAATTGCTTTTGACTTGTTAATGATTATTGTTTTCTATTGTTAGAGAAAATTACCCAAAAAGTTAGCTAATAATTACAATACAATAGAAATTATAATAAATATTAAGCAAAAGTATAAATATATTAATGTAATATATTTATAATAAAAGAGACATCATTTGTACTTAAAAGTTGCATTTGTGACTCTAGAATATGCCATGAAGTATTTTTAAATTAATTTGTTACATTTTCTTGTTATGAAATGTTTTCTTATAAAGGTTTAATTAATCAAAATAATTAATGAAATGTGTCTCACATTTATTGAAATATCCCTTTAAAATTACTATAAAAACATGAAATACTGATAAATATTCCGAATTTAAATTTTATGATGAATTTAGGAATCCTAGAAGAATAACAGTATAAATTTTTTTTATGTAAAGTGTATGCTTTGCTATGAAACTTTAAGCTAATTTGGAAACACACCCCAAAGCAAGAAATCAACAGAAAACAGATGGTTACTCGCATTTCATTTTAAAACAACGCTACAAATTTAATTTCCTTTTTGTCTTCCAAGTGACAGTAGTTTTTCTTTCAGAAATTTGAAACATGCCTTCGTTTGTAGCTTCCATAGATCTTCCTTTGAGAAATAAAATCTATCCCCGGATAAATTGTGCTTAGACTCTTCAGGATAAAGGATGTGAGTTGAGGATAAATACACTGGCATGTATACGAGCCAACGAAACTTCTGCAATTTCTGCAATTTGTCACCTCATGACGTTCAATTTCCCCGAAGCAAGAAATCAAATTTTACTTTCGTCGCAAACTCCCGAGTTAAAGCATCGAAAAGAGAGGCAAAAAAATCAAGCGAGAACTCAAAAAAAAAGTAAAATAAATAAATAAATGAAAATAAAGAACTTTTCCCGAAAAAGAAAATAAAATCCTTCAAGACAGATGTATGAAGTTCTCCCAACCCTCACCAGAACTTCATCTCTTACAATATTATCCGATTGATGATATGAGGGAAAAAAGAGTGAAAAGCAAGAAAAGTCAATAATAAATAAATAAGAAAAAACGAAGCAACGAATTATTCGCACCTTTTGCGCAAAACCTGGCAAATATAATTATTGTTGAGAGGAATTTTCTACAGGTTGTGAACAAGATTCAGTGGTTCGATGAAAATCCAAGTTCGATTGCCCGGGAACTATAAATCTCTGGTTCCTTCTTCTTTCAATTGATTTTATTCTCGATAGTTTTCTTAACATGTTAGTTTTCCCATTTATACAGAGAGTCATTTGTAACGAGATCTATTTTTTCTCTTTGTTTGTTGTTACATGGTGGAATGGAGGTTGATCTGATTTTCGAAGGAAAGTTTCATCTTTTAATAAAATATTTGCCACACATTTCGAAATATATTACAAATAATGTATCACTTCGGAAAGAGAAATATTTATTACTCTAGTTGAAACTATGTAATTTAGTTGTTAAGAATGAAAGTTCTGTTTTTAAGTTTCACCAATGTAAGTTACACGTGAAGTTCGTTGAAAAAGTAAATTGATTTAGTACAAAATTTATAAATGGTAAGTTTTATTGTTGATTATATTTTAAAAAATCTCAGTGTTTCTATTTAAATGTAATCAAATAACATCAAGATAGAAACAAAAAATCCCTTCTCTGATTCTCATTCGGATATATTTATTGGTTTAACAAGGAGAAATGAAGAAAACTGGTGTAACTTTTTACCATGTTAAGTTTTACCGATTATTATTGATTATATTAAAAATTCTCAGTGTTTCTACTTAAATGTAATCAAATAACATCAAAGGGTAGACAAAAGTTTATACAGAATCCATTCCCTGGTCCCTATTCGGATATGTTTATTAGTTTAGCAAGAAGAAACGAAGGAAACTTGCGTAACATTTTACCATGCTAGTTTTACTACCTATAGATCAATTGCAATTACATCAATTGCAACAAAATCTATTACTTGGTTTTGTTTATTATTACATAACCAAATAGAATTAAAACTGATTTTGGAAGTATAATTCTCTCTGTCAGTAAATATTTTGTACGATGGCCCAAAAAAATGTTTACAGTGTGAAGGAGACATTTATTAATCTAATGGAGCATATGCAGACTTGCGGAGACCAAGAGTCACATTGAATTATTGTGAATTACGGGAGAGTCCTCCAAAAGTAAATGAAACCTATTTAAATTATTTATTTTATTTAGTTTTATCATAAATTTCAACAAAGAAATGCTATAAAAATTATTTGTAAATTATGCTTCAAGTAATTGCTTATATTTTGTTAGATTTTTAAAGTAGCCATAACCAAAATTTATTTAAATTTTTATTACTTAAAACCTTTTTTTTTTTCCTAATATTTATGTCAACTGGAATTGTGGTTCAGTGATAAAGTGCCAAGCCAGCTTGTAAGAATTTACAGGTTCAAATATGCTATCGTTATACGTTGAAGTTGTTGATTTAAAAACTGAGAAGACTCAATAGCAATTGTGATAGCGAGTGCAAAAATCTTGCATCTGCAGTCATGCTACCTGATTGGAGCTTTCGGATGTTTTTAAGAGTTGCAAATATGGAACATTTACCCCTAAAAATATTTTCTGAAAACATCTTTCCTCTACCCCATCAGTGGATTATTTGTATAATATTTATGTGAAACACGAAGTCCCTAGTATATTAATGAAAATTGTTTTTGTAAGCATTTGTGAACAAACAATATTCAAGATTATTTGTTCACAGATTTACATGTTGACCACAGACGGCTTGAAACTTTTAATATAATTCGCAGTAACTATTTGTAAATGTTTTACTGACGATACAATAGAAATTTAATAAACCATCTTCATTAATTCTGTATTTTATGATGGTTTTGTATGTCTCTATATTAATGTTGTAATAATTTGCCTACAATTTTAAATTATTAAATGGGGAAAGAGACTATTCAATTATTCTATACAGAAATAAAATGATTCTATTTGGAAATACAAATACTCAATATGAAAAGGGATTATACAGTTATTAAATATGGAAAGCGACTATATGATTATTCAATATGGAAAAGAATTATATAGTTATTCATTATTGCTGCTAATTAAATCTAGATGCAATTTTACATTTTTAAATTAGAAAACAGCAATTGAAAGCCTATACTAAGTTATCTATAATTTCAACTTATGCAGATTTGAAATTGGCTGCAGAAAAACCATTAAATTTTTACTGCAGTGTTAGCGATGTATTTAAGATTTTAGTTATTAAAATACAGTAATAAACTTCAACAAAGTAAGTTGCGCATGAAGTCTTTTGTGTAGAATTCACAGAAGAAATTAAATCCTTATAGTGCAAATTTTGAAAAAGGTATATAACTTCAATAAAATTGATATTTAAAAAAATTCAAAAGAATCTTATTGTATCTGCTAAGCGTAATTTATTTAAATACTAAATTAGCAAAAAAATATATGTAATTCATAAATGCCATGCCTAACGTGCTTATTGATTTTTACATCATAAATTAGAAAAAAATAGTAAAAGGATAGTAAAAATAGTGTAGCAAAAAATCATCATCCTTTTTTTAATCGATAGTGAACAGTCTTTCAAAAGATCATTTGGAATCACGATGAACGTTTTTATTATTATTGAATGCTTTGAGACTGCTAAATCCTTGAGACTGCTAAATAAAAGGAATTATAAAACATTTCAAGGTGTACGTTATTTTTATGAGAAGTTTATTTAATATGTACTTTTTCATTCAATTGAAACTGAAAACAATAACTTAACTAAACTTGGCAAATAAGTCCAACTTAATTAAAACTATAAATTCGGTTATATATCTTTAAGTGTGAATAAAATAAATGAAAGGATTCTTATAGAATCCTTTTTCTTTTTTAAATACAACCTCATTCAAGAGAAATGAAAGATATATTTCTTATTCTGAATAAAATTTCTGAACTTAAAATTTTTAATAAAAAACATTCAAATATTTAAATGTAACTATTTTCAAGGATTTTAATAATTAATTAATTTTTATTTCAGGTAGTATTGGTGGTTTAAAAAATAAATGTTTTTATTTTATTTAATATTCCCAACATTTTAAAATAACAGTTAATTGAATATGAATATCAAAATCAAATTATTTTATTGATTTTGTGCATTGTGCATCGTGAATCAATAAATATCGAAAAGTAATGCAGATTTATATTACGTTCATTTGGTATAACAATGTTCATTCATCATAAATTATTTTCATATATTTTGTCAATCTAGCAATATTAAGGACAGCTTGAAATAATTTTATGAATAAATTATTTTTACTAGAAGAAGTAGGTCATAAAATAGATTATGAAAGTAATTAATTAGAAAATGAATAAAACTAATAAGAGTATATTAATGAAGTTCTTATAAATTATACTTCAGTGAAAATGGTCAGGCAAAATGAATATATTATAATTTGTATAGTATAGAAAATTGGAAAACGGAAATTTTGTAATCAATTTTTCTTTGAATCTCCAGCAAAAAGAACAACAGTTAATTAACTCGTAGGTAGGAAAAATAATGAACCATTAATAACAAACCTTATAGAGTAAGAACATGACGATATAAAATTATTACTCCTTGTAATTTAGGAAGATACAAATAAAGGAAGCTATCAAATTTTGTAAAAGAATAAAGAGGATATTGCGAATATGGGGGTGGGGGGGGACTAATTTAAAAGAAATTGAGTAATTGCACTGCCTGACATAGAAAATGCAACACCATAAAAGAGTGGGCAGAATATGATGAAAATTCATACACAGGCAGAGAATGCATATGTAAATGAATGATGTTATATACAAGAAGATAATTTTATACAGACATGAAATATGTAAGGTGATCATTCGTTGAATAAGTAGGAGCACCCCTTGCGGTGACGCAAGTAGCTTGTGGATAGTATCTGAGGAATGGAAGCACATATGCTATCAACTATTCTCCGCAATTTGTCCTACGATTGAAGTTGGGGCAGAGTTGACAAACGACGGCCAATCACGTCTCAGATAAACTGTTGAGGCTTTTCAGGCCAAGAAAACAACTAGAAATGCTGCAAGACTTGTCCACTTAGGAATGTCATGTGATGCCTTGCTTTTCCTGCTGGAAAATACCATTTTGCAGCCACTAAATGTAAAGTAGCACAACCTACAGCAGCACCTCATCAACGTATCATCATTCCCTCAGTGTACCTTTCATGCTACCAAGAGTCACCTGCTATCGTATCATCACAAACCATTCTGCTACGTTGAAGGTCGTATAACGTTCAACGACAATGGTCGGGTTGTCTGTGTCATCCTCACGCCTCCAGACTCTCTTCCGACAAACAGAACCGAGACTCGTCGCTGAACACTTTAATTGTGCTATTCAACCATCTAAGTGGCTCGTTCCCGATACCACCGCAATCTTTTACATCAATGGGTAAGTACCAATGCTAATCTTTAAAATGGGCTGCCTATATGCATGCCGCTTTAAGCCAATTGTAACTAAACTGTTCTCCCAGGTATTGGACCATCCTAAGTTCCTGCACATTCCGCAGTACATGGAAACTAGTTAACTGCATGTCCGCCATCTGATACGTCTGTTTGGCGCTTTCTGTTGTACGTCTAGGGGGATCTGATCTTTCACGACGACTCCCATTTCGTTCATCAATCCATCTGGTCCAAATTCTATTCACAATGGAAAGATCTACATGCATTTCAGAAGATAAGGTCAACCAGCTGGTCATAGGCCTACAGTTTGCCTCTCGTAAAATCGTTTGATCGTAGAAACTGCCTTCGGTGTCGTTGTCCAGGCATCTCTTAATCTACACGTGTCTTCAAATGTAGAAATTCTGCATTCCGTAGCCGACTGCAGGTTCTAACGCAGTTTCCTTCCTCTCGAGCTATAATCACGTAACTAATCTTTATTTCAGATTATCTACATAACTTGTTCACCTGCGTATTCCCCAAGATTTGCATATTTATCCGGGCTGAATCTTCATAGTGTTACATTTTCTAGGTCAGGCAGTGTAAATAAAGATTATTTTGAAGATTATGAAGATTATAATAATAAGTTTGCACATCAAAAAAGTTATTACATATTTCTCATTTTCATTTTTATCTCCAAAAGTACGTCGTCCTCCTACCTTGAGAATCGTGCTAAATGTTTTGAGATATGACATATACCAACGGTAGACAAATGTGGCTCTTCGTCAACAAAAGTTAAATCCTTTTTATTACTATTATCTCAGAATTATTTTGTTTTTAATTTAATTATAAAAATAATATTTTGTTATTCAGATTTTATAATGTGTTTGATTTCTGAAATAATTACTTTGTATTTTATTTAAATTTTCTACCTCTGCTATGTAAACTTTACATATCATATACTATTATTAAATATACACAAAGCCGCATGGGGCTTTCACTTATCTGAAACATTTTCCGTTCAAATATTCATGGTATTGCGTTTTCAATGTCTCGCATTTCAATGTTTGTTTATTTTGTCAATTTCATTTTCAAAGTTGCGGAATTCAATATTGCATTTTCAATGTTTTATTGCATTGCCATTTTTTTTTTAAGTTTTATAAATTACAATACATATTTTCTTCAGAGGATTAAAGAACTGTTAGTATGTACCCTAAATAGAAGAGAAAAATAAGAATTTGCATAATCTGTGTTTTAATAATTTTGCTGAACATTTTGTTAGTAAATATTAATAATACAACTTTAACAAAATTTTGTATAAAATATTTATTAAAGTTTTATTTTTTGGTATCTAAAAATACTGGATTTAAGAAACCCAATATCTAAAAAGCTTAAACTGAAACATTTTTCGTTAAAAGTCAAAATAATACTTTTAATAGTTTTTATCCGTATTTTAATTCGTCCAAATATGTTTCCTGGTATACTAAACTCAACTAAAATAATTTAAATGATTCTATTCCTAATATTTGTATAAATACCTATTAAAGTGTTATTTGTTTGTATTTAAAAATACTGGATTTAAGAAATCACAAGGACTAGAAAAGTTAATCCGAAACTTTTTTCATTAAAAGCCAAAGCAGCACTTTTTAAATAATATTATTCGCCTTATATATTCGTATACATTATTATTTATATTATTCGTATTTTAATTCATCCAAATACGTTTACTGGTATACAAAAACTAAACTAAAATAAATTAAATGATTATATACCTGAAGCTTATTTCATCAGCATCCATAATTATCACGTCTAAAAGCAATAAATATTTGCAAAAATACGAACTTATTATTTATTTTTACATTTTAATAAGTCACATAATAAATATAAAATTTCAAGACTAAGTTTTTCTGTATTTTTCTCTCTATCATGTTCCATTACAAAGCTTAATTCTTTTTCACTTTCTTTTTTAAAATTCATAACTTTTAATTTTTCTTTTCGAAGAATGTATGAAAAATTATTATATTCATTATTATTACACATTATAATATTTTAGTATTAATATGACAGGACAATTCTTGAATATTTTATGTAAAATTAACGTTCATTATATATTCCATCATTAACAGAATAGAAAAAAAAATATTCATAGATAAAAATAAAAATGTTTACTTTTTGAAATTGAATATCAAAGCAATTTATTTAAATTTTTTATTTATAATACTTATTTAGATTCGACTTAGTTTAAGTATATTTTCTGGCTCATTAAAGGCACAAATTTCACGAATTAAATAATTTTATGTGAAAACAATATTATTAATTAGCAATACTTATCTTACCTAAAGAAGATAAAAAACAGCAAAAATTTAATGTTTATTATGATTATTTAATAGTTTTAATAAATTTAAAAATGTTTCTTTAGAATTTAAAAATGCAGCATTTAAGAAATAGGAGTTTGAATAAGGCTTTTTAAAAAAAAAAAATTCTTATTGATTTCATAATTTTGCTCGTTCTTTTTTATTATATTTTTTGTTGTATTTATTACTTCCAACAACTATTTTATTATTAAGTAAAATTAAAATAGGAATACGGAAGAACCATGTTTGGACTGTACTAAATCAAATAATTTAGAATGGTATAGTATGTTATAAAGGAAAGCATATATGATTATTTTGTAATCAAAAGGATTATGCTACAAATGTCATAACAGCTGGAAAACTTTTGAATATCGATATTTTTGTATATTTGTGTAAGAGAAGAAAAATATTTTACTGGCAGATATTAGCTGTTAAACTTATAAAACTAAATGGAAAATAACTTTACGGTACCTAATTTGCATTTATAAAACCATTACTACATAATTAGATATGGGACAGTATTGTACAGCTATTAAATATAGAAAGGAACTATACAATTATTAAATATAGAAAGGGACTATGCAATTATTAAATATGGAAAGGGACTATATAACAAATTATTCAGTATGGAAGGGACTATACACCAATTGTTCAATATGGAAAGGGACTATTCAATTATTTAACATGGAAAGTGACTATAAAATTATTAAATTTGGAAAGAGACTATTCAATTTTTCAATACGGAAATAAAATTATTCAGTATTGAAATACATTTATTCAATATGGAAATACAATAATTCAATATGCAAATGAATTTTTCAATATGCAAATAAATTATTCAAAATGGAAATACAGTTATTTAATATGTAAATATAATTATTTAATATAGAAATAAAATTATTCGATATGGAAATAAAATTATTCAATATGCAAATACAATTATTCAATATGTAAATAAATTATTCAATATGGAAATATAGTTATTCGATATGGAAATAAAATTATTCAATATGCAAGTACAATTATTCAATATGTAAATAAATTATTCAATATGGAAATATAGTTATTCGATATGAAAATAAAATTATTAAATATGCAAATTGTTCAATATGGAAATACAATTATTCAATATGGAAATAAAATTATTCAATATGGAAATAAAATTATTCAATATGAAATAAAATTATTCAATATGGAAATAAAAATTATTCAATATGGAGATACAAATATTCAATATGAGAGGATTATACAGTTATTAAATATGAAAAAGGACTATACGATTATTCAATATCGAAAGAAATTATATAGTTATTCAATAGGCAAAATACAATTAATTCCATACTTCGAAAGGAACAATAGATTATGCAATATAGAAAGGGACAATACGTTTATTCAATATGAAAAGAAATATATAGTTATTCAATATGGAAAGGGACAATACAATTATTCACTATAGAAAGGGACAATACTATTATTCCAATATGGAAAGTGAGCAATACGATTATTCAATATTGTAAGAAATTATGTAGTTATTCAATATAGAAATACACTTATTCAATATGAAAAGGAATATGCTGAATTCCATATACACATTTCAATGAAAACCTGTTAATTATGACGATGGCTAAATCAAAATCA
>BPLR01021464.1:0-95010 GCA_021605095.1 Caerostris extrusa
AGGCTTTCTTCATACTGATTCTCCACAATGCATTCTGATTTAATAGAAAACCCTCCTTCAACAAAGGCATATCCATGAGTATTAAAATCAGTTGAACAAATTGCAGCAAATCAGGGACTTCTAATTTATTAATAATGCTTGATCAACAGTCCTTTAATCTGCTTCCACTTCATTTATATGCAAACATACTGGTTTGCGCTGATATACCGTTTTATATCCCCTATCCTCTTTAATACTAAATACACAATTGTTTGATATTACATGCAACTGCTAGGTTCAGTTGGTTAACTGGTTAACGAGAAATTTAACTCCTTTTGATTAACGGGAAATTTAACAGAGAGCTCTCTAATATTTTCTAACAAAATTCTTGCAAAATAAATTTATTTCAACTGATTAATTTTCTTTTACCTTTTTTTAATTGATCTTTGATTGGGTTTTAGAATTGATTAAAGTCCAATCCTAAACCCAATCCAAAGAATGTTTTGGCCATTATTCAAATATTTAGAGACCAATACTTGATAAACCCTTCCTTACATGGTGCCACGAGAGATTTTAAACAAGCGAAATTTGCTGGGTTAAAACGTAAGCTATACATATCTAAAATACACCAGCAATTAGAAATTCATAGAAATCCTACTTAAAAATATACGTAAAAAGGAAATAAGCTACAACTTACTTTTTATACACAAAGAAAACTGTCTCTTATTCCAAAATTGGTGAATTAAAATGCATCTAGAAGGCTAACATTACCGGAATGACAACTTCGGCTCATCCCACTTCGCTTATAATGCAGAATACACCGAAAAAAAGAAAAAATCCACAAATTTCTACGATTGCAAGTAGGATCTTCGGAGCCTAGTATTTTAAAAAACATAATCCTAGCACCTACCAAATGACACGACCTTCTTAGTTAGCGTCTAGTTTCTGCGTGACTCTGCAAAGCTTGGCACCAGATTATATATTTTTACGCATAATTATATTTTTAACGTTTCAAATCCTTTCAAATGAGGCAAACAAACTTTCGTTTGTTTGCCTCAGAAATTTTTCCTTTAAAATTTAATTTTCTAGTTTTGTTTTTCTCGATTTTTTTTTTTTTTTTTTTTTCCAGCTTTCATTAAAAATATTCCGGGCTTTTTCAGTTTTCCCTGACTTAAGTGGCCATCCTGCAAAAACACTTGCAAACGAAAAAGAGAATTAAGCAAAGTATATTTTTATATCATGTAATAAAATATGAAAATGAAAGAAGAAAAGTACATTTCTAATTGATAGTTCGCATTTTTTATGTAATTTTGCCACATTTCTTATAGCGTACATGAGCCATGAAATCGCTGATCAACTCATCAATTTAAAGATATAAAAGCGTTTCAAACTCGAAAACTATCGATAAATGGGTCCTACTCTTTTGTCCAACTAACATCCTAGTACACATTGGACAAACAATAACATTATTCGAGATCTAGTATTGCAACTGTTTCGAAATTATCGTAAAAAAAAGTGGACATGCATTCTCTATTTAAAAAATTGCAACGCTCTATTAAGTTTCTTTTTTTTTTTTCTTTCTAATGCAGCTAGCAAACACTTAGACAGCTTGGTCTTGGATACCGTAAGGCACGCGCTGCACAGACGTACTCACTTTGCATTACCCAGGGGGCGCGTGTAACTTGAAGATAAGCCACGGCCTCGGAGTAACAATGCCCCCGTAACGCTCTACAGTCATATTAGACCGGTACCTACGGTTTAAAAGTGGATTCCGAACCACTACAAACATCCATGGCACCGCCGGGACTCGAACCCGAAACCTGTGGTACCGAGCGCTAGCCACTCGGCCATTCCAGGCCCCTTAAGTTTCTTTGTAAATGGTTTAATAGGAAGGTCTGGTAAGCGCATGTGCAGTGGCATCGTTCGCCTGACAGCAGAAAAGTTAAAGCGTATGGTTTCCATTACGCAAAAACTCTGAAGAAATTGCAATGACATTTTTTTTTAACGCGAGAGCAGATAATAATTATTCTCTGATATTTTTATCAGTCCCCCAAAGTGTACGATTAAAACGAATAATGAAATCCATTGTTAAAGATTCTTTCTGCTACGAATAAAGCGTGTTATTGTTTGGTTTGGAGAACTTTACTATATCATGAATGATTTTGAAAATATCTCTAAGATTTCGCTTATCACAGAGAAAACGATCTTATCTTCCGTGTTGAGCAAATCTTACTAAACCTCCATTTGAGCATCCTCCGCCCATTAGCAACAAATTCATTCTTCAAGATGGCATCAGGGGTCAGTGTGGGGTATATAGGGCATGGCCTGAGCCGCGAGTGAAAGTGGCCCGCTTTCCTCCGAACACTGCGGAGCAAGTTTTCATCTTCTTTCTGCTCCACATCGAACACTTGATGGATGGACTTCCAAATTACAACAGCAGACTGACTTTCACACGTTTTGACATTGAGTTCACTATGGCTTTTTACCAATCTTGTTCTGTTCAGGTTGCATTTTTTTTTTTTTTTTTTTTCAATTCGCATTCCCTTTTGAAGCCTCTTTTCTTATTCTAACCTCTAACACTCTGCATGCATCTTCTATTGGGGGAAATGGGGTGATTAAGGTGGTGTTTTGGTTCCCTTTAGAACAGTTAAGAAGCCATCAAATTGTCCGAGATGAAACTGGGAGGGGAGTGCTTTGAATCACTACCTTGAAACTCCATTCGGTACCTAAATTTCAGCAGACTATTTTAATTTCTTTTTTAAAATATTTCAACAAAATTATTGAATAATTATACAATCATTAAATATTAAATCTCCTTATCATGATCCTGATGTTCACGTGCAACCCTTCACGCAAGAGCACCTATAACATTTGTTTCCAACCAAATGCTTTGTTTAAGCTCTTCCTTTCGAATCAAATTCGAAAAACATTACTTGTTTTATTTACATTGAACAATTTTAAAAAATTTTTAAACGACTTCCTCTTTTACTCAACAGATTTACAAAATTCCAAACTTATACTAATTATAATTTAACATGAAAGCCAATTATGTAAAATTTCATTGAGGTTGTTTTTTACAGGGTTACTCAAATGAAAGAGCAGATTTTAATTTTTTATTTGCATGATGCTTCCCCATATTACAAACCAATGAACAGAGGAAAGTTCAAAGTTATTTTATGCATTCAACATGGGCACTGCTTGTAAAACGTAGAATAGGAACATCTACTTCAAATTTTTTTAAATAATCCTGCAATTCTTTTTTTTTAATTTTATTTTTAAACTATTCTTAAATTTGGAATATCTTCGGTCCTAACCAACTTACATTTCTGATCTCAAAGGTATTACATAGCTCAAACAGGGCTCTTCCTTGTTCAGTTATTATACGAAGTTATTCAAAATGAAGTAGAAGATGTAATTATTCTACGTTTGTCGCATAACAAATGGTGCTCACGTTGAATGCATAAAATAACTTTCATCTATCCGTTGATGTGCAATATGTGGCACCATAACTTCCATTTCATTGCAAATAAAAAATCTAAAAATCTGCTTCTTTATTTCGAATAACCGTGTATTTATATTTTTCTTTGGTTCAGGAAGTCGGAAAAAAGCTGTCTGAATCACCAGATTTAAAGTGTTTGGATGCAGAAATTGGTTGGTCAGTAATTTCTGACAAGCATATTTTTGCAGTTTTATCTCTCCACCTGGCACGAAAACGAGCCATTTTCATTGGAAATCTGCAAGTGGAGAGCATTCAAAAGGATTCAAGGTAATCTTTATATGGACACTAAAAGTTAAGATTTAAATACTTTCTGTTGTCAATGATCTATTTTTGACGTAAATCTCTGTTACATCTTTGAAAACATTTCACTTCTTCACAGCAGTACAAAAATAAGTATACAATTAAGTACCATAAGTACTATTTCTAAGGATAACATTTTTTAAAAGCTCTTTAGCTTGCATGTCGCAATGTCTTGTACGCAGTGCTACAAGAGATTCATCATTAGTGTGAGCTTATCTAAAGATCATGTCTCATATTATCGAATCTTATTATTTTTAATATTTACTTCGTGTTCCATTTATATATCATAGAGAAGTAAAAATAATAGAGAGCACATTGGGATTGATAGTTTGGGGCAAACATAATCCTCACGGGATCCCACACTTCCCGTGACTTTTACTCTGTAGTTTAACATACGCAATGATAGCTTGTCGATTTTTACCAACAATCTTTCTGTTGACCATTATTACTCTGTGCTGTTGGTACGGAGGGAGAGAAAGGTCCACAGTCTGACTATCGATGAAAGACTGTTTTAAGCGCATTGTTGCAATCGAGTCTGCTCGTTTTTGAAAACAGTGACTGCAACGAATGCCACCACTGGGTCCGAATATTAGTCTTCCTACACACTAGTTGCGCATGTTATCACTGGGCCACTATTAGGGTGAACACTATTCCAAACTTTTAATTTAATATTATAGGTTATATAGTATCAATATTAACATTATTGGATAAGTTGACTGTAAGATTTGACATGAAATGGACCAGTTGTATGATCCGGTTTTGAGAAAAACCCAAATTCATCTCAAAAGCAGGTTTCATTTTATTGAATTCATTATAAAAAATAATAATAGTTACTCTGGTTTGTCTAGTCCAATAGAGGATTGCATAAGTTTTTAAATTTTTTTCTCAAGGATACATGAAATGTGTAGCAAGTTCGTCACGGAGAAGTTCGTTACGGAGAATACTTTCTATGTAAAATAAAGGATTTAAATAATCGAATCGAATCAAAAATAGAGAAGTGATTGAGTCTAAAAAGAGTGAGTTGAGTCCAAACATCTCATTTTAAACATTTATGGTACCGTACTTCAAAAGCTTATTACAGCGGGAGTTTTAAACTGAGCAGTTAGACTCTGCATTTTAACCCAAGCAGTTGTTTTAATTGCCAAAGATCTGGAACATTCGAGACATTCTTGTCGTGGAAAACTCACCTGTTCTTAATTGCACTTTTCTTCTGGTCACTCATATACAGAATGTCAGTCTAATGTCAAAGGGACATCAGTCCTATTCAGCTAACTCCACATCTTGCCTTTCAGTGGCAATTAGAGGAGAAAATTCAAAAAATAAAGAGTTTACTCGCCACCTACTTTCTCTTACGCCGAAATGACCAAGAAACAAACTCAAGCAACTAGTAAACAAACTCGTTCCATTTTCGTCATGACTGACACTGTCATAACGGGCATTATTTGCTCACCACTTAAGAGGCTAAGGCCAAAACCGACAACTGTTGACTCTGCTTCCTTTCTCAATTTGACATTTGCTCCATTTACTTCCACCTCTGCTAATTCTGCTACTCTTCGTCTTCAGCAGACTTCTAAAGTTAAATCCAATAAAAAGTGCATTTAATCTGGTAACATCAACTAGACAAATTGCATCCTGTTTCTGAAGAGTTATTATTTTGCTCCTCAAATGCAGCTGCCAAACACTTAGACAATTGTCTTTGATGCCTTAAGGCAAGCGCTGCACCGCTGTTACTCACTTGAAACTACCCAGGAGGTGCGTGCAGCCTGAAGAAAAGCTACGGACGCGGAGTAACACTACCTCCGCAACGTTCTACGACCTTGTTAGACCGGGACCTACGATTTAAAGTAGATTCAGAACCCTCCAAACATCCATGGCACCGCCGGGACTCGAATCCGATACCTGTGGTACCGAGCGCCAAAGCGCCAGCCGCTCGCCCATACCAACTCTCTTTTTGTTTTTGTCAAATAAGAAAAAAATAACAACTTTTCCAGTATAATATCCATTTTAGTTTCAGTCAACACATAGTTCCCATGATTATCTAGAATACGATGTGAAAGATAGGGTCTTACACTGATTTTGAAATTTTTATTTTATTTTTTATTTTTTTTTAATTTTTTATTTTATTTTTATATTATTTTTGCTTTGTGAATGTATCTTAATAATTTTTAATCAATTTTATAATGTTAAGATGAAACATATTTTATTGTTAATATTAAATATTACATTTCACATGCATTTAATTATTTATTCAATTCTGTTTGGCGCAGTTTGACGAAAAATGGCCTTTGTGCCATAAAAGCACTCCAGTGCTAAAGAGTGATATATCCTGTTCAATTGCAATTCTATTTCAGTCCTGTTAATCAATAATTGAGTGTCGGACGTTAAGATGTTTTGGAAGAAGTGCAAATGAAGTTTTAAAGATATACTTCATTATCTTTAATGCGAAATCTTTAATCGCGAAAATTCTTTATTTCATTAAAAAAAAAATCGTAACAAAAAAAAAAAAAAAAGAAATGCTTTTTTTTTTTCAGATGACATAGGGTTGAGTGCATGATCTGCGGTGTTTAAAAACAACTGTTTTGACAAAGCCTTTTTTTCAAAAGGTGCTTCTAATGATGAGAGTTGAATTTGTTGAATTTTCTTTTCTATTTCTGTCTAAATCATTGATGTCAGCAAGATTTTCATTACAACTGGTTCCATAGGTGTTTCGGAAAACAAATTGAAAGTTATATTTTACACATTTAACATACAAAACATATATTTTATGTCTTTAAAATGTGTAGTGGATTCGTAATAATTTTTCTAATGCACCTGGCAAACACTGTCTTTCATGCCTTAAGGCAAGCGCTGCACCGAAGTTACTCACTTAGCACTAAACAGGAGTTGCGTGTAGCTTAAAGATAAGCTACGGAAGCAGATAACAATACCCCGCAACGCTCTACGATCCTGTCAGACCGGGACCTAAGGTTTAAAGTGGATTCCGAGCCACTGCAAACGTTCATGGCACCGACGGGACTCGAACCTGTGGTACCGAGCGCTACCCACTCAGCCATTTAGGCCTCGTATTCGTAATAATAAAAATTGATTTAAAACTTTCGTTGCCAATTTCGAGCCAGAGTATGATGTGGCTTCAAAGCTAAAAAAGCTAATCATACGCAGCGTAGTGATGTTTCAATCAGCAGTCATGTGTTTATTCAACATGTTGTTTTCGATTCAAACAGCCATTTGCTTTAAGTCTGTTTGTTGTTATTGGCGTGTAGTAAAGAGGCGAGTTTTAAAGTTGTGGGGTTCCGAATTCATAGTTTTACTATTGCGTACAAAAAGTAAGGCCAATTTTCCATTTACAATTCCCGGGACTTATGGAATTTTATTTATTTTTATTTTTTTTACACATATTGTTATAAATTTTAATGTTATTTTCATTTCTATTATCTCTACCAATATATAAAACCAGAGATTTGTGTCTAGCTGAACTCTACTACTGTGTCGAAAAGTAAGACTCATTTTCAATTTAAAATTTCCGGGGCTTATGTAATTTCAATTTTTTTGCTTTTACAAATCCTTGACATCTGTGTGAAATTTGACGTCAAAATATTTATTAGTGTTTGAGTTACGCTTTTCGTTTTGAGACATTGAAACTGATTCCGGCTATTTTTGAAATGCCTGAATTAATTGAGCAAAGAACTTGCATTCAATTTTGGTTGCGGAAACGTATAGAATGTTGCAGAAGACATTCTATGAGCATTCCTATATCAGAAAGAAATGTTTACAAGTAGTATAAACAGTTCAAAGAGTTCAGAGAACGCATTGAAGACGAAGAGCTCTCTGGTCGACCATCCACCTCAACCGACGAAGCTCACGTCCAAAAAATTAATGATTGGGTGCTTGCAAACCGTCGATTTACATTTAGAGACCTTGCTACTGATGTTGGAACTACAAAAAGATCGGTAAATTCCATTTTGGTGAAATTACATTTCCATTAGACATTCCATTTCCATCAAATGTGTCAAATCTCGATTGGTACCGAAAACAATGAATGCGCCAGCTCACACTGCATTGATTCTTCGTGAACCTTTTCGACAAAAATGAAATCCATATCGTTCCACAACCACTGTATTCACACCGTGCGACTTCTGGCTATTCCCTAAACTCAAAAGACCACTCCGGGGACACCGTTTTGAGTCGATTGAAGTGATTCAACGTGAATCGCGCTTTGAAGGCCCTACTCCTGCGGATGACTTTTCAGCATGCATCGAGGATTGGAAAAACGTTGGCTTAAGTGCATTGTGTCCGGGGAGGAATTATTTAGAAGGCAACGAAATAAATTTGGAACAATAAATAAAGAGTTCTTGAAAAAAATTGATCTTACTTTTTGGCCACATGTTTTACTTTTGTCTTTGCGCACATGTTTACGTACTTTACTTCGGGTCTTATTTGTCGGCACATGTCTTTTTGAGATTTTGCCGGAGAAGAGTTTCTGTAAGAAGATCTGCAACACTCTAATGTCAAGGTAGGTACATTATTTGATGACTTAGGGAAAATAAATATCTTTGATGGATTTTCTAAATAAGACAGTATTTCTAAAGTAAATCTAAAGAAGACTTCATTTCAAAATTGAATGAGAACAAATTACTTGAGCAATAAAAAAAAAAGAAGAAGACTAAAGTCTTCCACCAGAGCAAAGATTATTGAAACTATTTTAATTATAAAATGTCTAGAAGGCACAAAATTTTATGGTGTCAAATTTTCTAGTTCTTTTTTGATAAAAGCTGTCAATAGTGTTGCAAGTAAATAATTGTCATACTTCTAAATAATCACATATTTTTTAATGAGAGTGATGTTTTAAACATATGTGGAAATATATTAATTTGTCAATAATTATTTAAATTTGGTGAGTATAGATATGGCCTTGGCTGATGGCAGACCTCAAATCTCCCTTTGGTTTGTTTGTTTTTTCATTTTATTTTAATTTATATTTACACAGATTTCAATATCCTAATAGAATTTTGAATGCATCAGTTTACCTAAATACTTATAAATTGTATAGATTATTACGAAAAAAAAATGATTAAAAATATACGATTAAAAATCCAATTGTTGAGATTCCATTTTTCTTTTTCGGTCAACATATGTATAACAAATATTCAAAACTTTATGCAAGGAAAGTAGAACTCTTACTTACGAGTGAAAGTTAACTTAAATAAAAAATGTAAAAAGGATCAGAATTATCCATAGAATCTTTTAATCGATTTCTACTTTCGCTGTAGAAGTGAATCATTAGCTGCCAATTCTGCATTGCACGCCAACTGTTACTTCACCCAGTTTTAGAAAATAATTCATTTATGATAATTGAAAGACCCCGAGAACTTTACTGTACTCTATGTTCAAATTATACACAGATTTCATTTATACGAATTTACGTGACCGATTTGCAGTGTTTCAGAAGCGACAGTTCATTCCACAGCCAGTGGAAGTGCGGAAGCAATCTTTTTATTAAGGTAACAGGAAACCAATGTCGTTTCTGTGCATGTCAATATTTGTTTGTCATTTATTAGCTCATTGTGTACTTCAAATTCCTAACAAAGACATTGTAAGGTTTAATTGATTTGTTTACTTGTAAATATTTAAAACTTAATTGTTTTTATTTATTCATTTATTCATTTTATTTTTCTTTATTTAATAAATAAAAATAAAATAAATAAATGCATAAATAAAAAAATTGAGATTTAAATATTTACAAATAATAGAAAAAAAAATATATTATTATTATTATTATACACATATATATACATATATATATATATATATGTAGACTTCTCTACCAGTCTAGTAATTGCTAGACTTTTGCAATGGTGTCTGTCAAATCCTTTTGCAGGGGATTTGACAGACACAATAGAAGTCCCTGCGTTTCTTTAAACAAAACCATTTATTTGATTCTATAATTTACAATAATATTTACATTGGTTATTAATCAAGCGCTGAACTTGTGCATCTCGCTCCTCTCTCGTTGTTCGTCCGCATCATTCTCCCTTTCTTCATCTACGGGGATCTTGCCCCTTCTCGTGGGGTCAGAGTTCAAAGTTCAATACACCCTCACGTTGTAAACAGGGTCTGTCAAAGACAAGTAAGTGTCTCTATCTGGTGATTACCAGACAAATAAATCCCACACATGTATATATATATATTTATTTTTTTTTTGGCAATTTTAGATGAAATGATCAGCCAAGCACACATATCCGGCATTGTATGCTTTTTGGGTTTCACACGGATAGTAACACAACAATTGCTACCAAAACCATATGCGATGTTTATTCAAGTTCTTAGATGTTCTAAAATATCAACTGTGGTTTTCGTTGTCCAGATCCAGTAATTCTGATCAGCAACATTTTACAATGACGTATTAAGAGCAGAAGTGGAAGCAAATTTCTGCCTGATAATCGAGGAACTGTCAAACACTCTTAATCAACTTTGGTCGTCCATCTAAGAACATGTGCAGCATATTGATAGCAGGTGTTTGGGTTTCGCACAATCTATGACTGTTAATGTCACTGTTCTAAAAGCGTGGGATGCTCGGTATCAATTGTTATAATCTTTCACTAGATTCATTCCGAAATGCAGAGTTAGTTTAAAAGGTCATACAAAGCACCCCACGCTTTTAGAACAGTGATATTCATTTTCTCGTCAGTCATTTTTATCCTTATGTTAACAATTATTTTTGATTTTTAGTTTGATTAACTCTAAAAAGCGTGTTTTTTATTTTTTTAAACTATTAATTTACTTTTTAGTTTGATTAACTCCAAAAGAGTGTTTTTTAGTTTTTTTAAACTATAATTTACTTTTAGTTTGATTAACTCTAAAAGAGTGTTTTTTAACTATAATTATTTAAATGAGGTCCCGGTACGGAGAACTGAACTATAGTTTTTACAATAATTTAATTGTGACTAAAACAAAAGCTAAATGCGAATATGTCGAGCCAGACAGGATTCGAACAGGGAATCTGATCCGTAGTCAAGCGCGTTATCCGTTGTGCCACTGTCCTACGTAGGTTTGAATGTCTTGGGTACTTTCATTCTACATGGGTTAAATTGCTCTTCATAAGTTAAAATGAAATCACTAATCCTGGCGATCCTAATCATGATGAGATAATAAACTTATCAAAATATTTTAGTGTCGTCGGTCCTTGATAACTCTACAACGTTTAAATTAAATCTGTCGCTTAAAGTCGGGCAAAATCAAGTCCAAAGAGTCAGTTACAAACAAACAAACATACAGGTGAAACTAATAAAAGCGTATTAAAAAGGGTAAACATTCCATAATATGCGACTTATTGCTCAAATGGTACAATACAGAAGCCTTTTTTTTTTGATCGCTTGATCATTGGAGATGAAAAAGGTTACTCTGTGATAAGTCAAAATGCAAAAGGCAGTGACTTTCTTCGAATATTATTTTGAAGTGCTGACAACTGGACAAACTGTGATTGCAGACCTGTACTGTGAACAATTGGATTGAATAAACCAATCTTTAATTGATAAGTGCCCAGCGATTGTCAACAGAAAAGGCGTAATTCTGCAACGATAATGGAAGTCTACATTGGTCAAGATAAAGTCTGAGAAAACTAACGAATTACGGTGAAACGTATTACCTCACTCACAACTCTCACCGTACATTGCATCATCGTATATCCATTTATTCCGATCGCTGAAACATTTTGTATGTGAAAAAAAAAAAAAAAAAATATATCCAAGATGCCATCTCCAGATATTTTGCTCAAAAACTAATTGATTTGTATCGATCCTACATTGAAAATTTGCACACTAGATGGCAAAAAGCTGTTGATAACAAGGGGATCATATCGTTGACTAAAAATAAAAACTTTTCAAAAATTTGTCTGTATATAATGCATTACTTTCCAGTCTTCCTAATAAATAGCGTGTTTCTTCCACCTGGTTTTTATAGTATATGTGTGCTTATGAACTTTTTCCAAAATAAAATTGTAAAAAATTGTTTTTGAACGATTTCTCTCCCCTTTTCGCAGTGAAGACGCCTGCATGATTAGGCAACATCAGATTCAATTAAGAAGTGGATTATTATTTATACACTCTTTTTTTTTTCTATAGAACTGTTTTTTCTTCTTCACGCTTCTTCATGACTAGATATACCTCCCGGATAGAATGGTGGGGTCATTTTCTCAGGGCGTCAGAGGAAAGTATTTTCCCGTTGTTGATGGTTTCCCAGCTAGTTATAGTTAGTTGTGATTTTTTTTTCCGTGGATAAACATGTATCCCTATCACGCAAATAACTAAGATAAATTTCAAAGAAAAAAATCACTAACTACTTCCTAAAATTCACTCAAAATTCCGAGTGTATCTTATTAAAAAAAAGAATAAAAAGTATGTATGCAAGTTTCATGAAAAAACTACAATTTTTTTGTTCAACTTTATTTCCATGTTCTCAAATGCGCAATCCTCTGATTTTTATTCATCTCGATTGAGAGTTGTATTTGCGCAGAATGTCTTGCAACAGATGCTTTGTTGTTCTCAGCTATAGTAGATTTTAAACATATCCACACAACGTGTGTAGGCAATTATTTCTAGAATTTAAAGTTTTAGAGTAGTTCTTTTATAAAGGTTTCAGTTTCATTTCTGCCAAACTGTTTTGCCTTTTGTATTAAAAAAAAAAAAACATTTGGATAAATTGGGATAAAGTAGATTCAGCGAGCATACATCCCAAAGCACCCAATCAAGTCAAGTCACGAAATTTGCAGCATATGGAAATTGCTGTAAAACATATATGACTTTCCGAATGACTGGGAGCTCTCTGGTAAGGGCAAATAACGAAGTGTGTTTCTCGAGATTACACTGAAATGTTCCAAAAGACAGCTTGTGAGTGGCTTAGTGACTAAAGCAATCAAATATGGATGTGTCATTACTGGACTATGAGGGCGACTTTTCACAAATTACATTAAAATAAAAGTAGTGGCATTCCTTCGAAGTAGTGCCTTATCATAAAACAACATATTATTATAGGACTTTTTGCATGTATTGATTTGAAATGCTCTCTTTTTTTTATTCAGAATAGCTTTCAATTTTATTCAGAATTGCCTGCGATTTTATTCAGAAATGCTCTTATTTCAAAATTGTTCTTAATTTTATCCAGAATTGCCTGCGATTTTATTCAGAAATGCTTTTATTTCAAAATTGTTCTTAATTTTATTCAAAACGACTCTTAATTTTAATCAGAACTCTTCTCTTCTTCTTTGCTCTTCTTTTGTGTAAGTAACATCAGTTTGAAAGAATCTAACTTTATTTCTTTTAACAGAATTTTATACAGAATTGTCTGCCATTTTATCCAGAAATGATCTCTAATTTTAAAATTGTTTTTGATTTTATTCAAAATGGCTCTCAATTTCAATCAGAATAGCTCTCGACTTTATTTAAATTAGTTCTCTATTTTATGCAAAATTGCTCTCGGTGTAGTTTGAACTGTTGAATTGTTTTTAGAACAGAGAACAGTACAATTTATGAAAAATTTACTGTTCTTTCTTCTCTTCCTTATTTTTAAGATTTAAAATAGGTGAAAATTATTTCCTGTGCAAGTAACATTTCATAAAACAGTTCGCTGTGTAATTAAGATGCATTACCCATCTTTGACCTTTGACATCGAAAAAAAGTTATTCTTTTTATTATTTTTTACTGCAGTTAGTGGGCTTTAAAATGGCTGGCTAGAATTTTTTTTTTTTTTTTTACTTTAATTATAAAAAAAAAACAACTCTGCAACTCTTAAGTTGCTCTTCTTTTTGTGTAAGAAACATCAGTTTGAAAGAATCTAACTTTATTTCTTTTAATTAAAATAGATAACAATTCCAAATATCTCACTGTGCGTCTGTCTTCACAAATTTAATTTTAAATTGTCTTAAACTGTTTCCTAGACTAAATAAACTATTTGTAACTATTCACATAATTATTGTCTTAAGCTATTCAAGCATTTCATATGAAAAAGAACTTATGAATAAGTTAACCCTTAAAAATCGAAATTTTTAATGCAGAAAATCTACGAAATTGCTGACAAACTATTGATTCAATTCTAAAACGGAAAGGTTGTAAAAATGCATTATTTAAAGAGTAACAATTACATACCAACTTTATTGAAAAACAGCTTTCTTACTAATATCAGATAATACTCAGGTGAACTTTCTTACCACTTTATCTAATATTTAAATATTTTTATCATGAGTTTATGTTTATAATTTAATTTTTTTTTATTTTTTTTTTGTACTTAATTTGAGAAATAAAAATTAAATTTTTGTAAAATTTATTCCTTTTAAGTTAATAGAATATAACTTATCAAAGTGTTAAAACATTAAGTATACGAATAAACTATTTAATTTGTGCTAAAAGCGACTTAAATGAATACAATGAAATAGTTATGCCACACTCATCACTTCAAAATTTGTTCTTTTCGTAAAACATCGGTGGACCTCTTGTATTACATGAATTGTCCGTCGATGAATTATGAGAGCCTTACGCGAGGAATTTTAGGGGTATTGCTTTACATGAACATGCCGTATAGGGGAAAGAACCCGAAAAACTCCATTTTCACCATCGTACACAAAGAAACTTCTTTTTTTTTTTTTTTTAACTTTTAATATTAGTAATTAGAACTTGTTTTGAACTCGCATACAGTAAATTTAATACTTCTATTTAACAAATAAAAGTGTTTTTTATATTAATTGATTTAGAAACTAGTTAGTACATTGGCAGAAAATTTTTAAAATAAGCGTAATAACTAAAGACTACAATCATACGTATAAGAGTTAGAGAGGGTTTGGTTTGTCGCTCTACGGTCTTCTTGTGCACACGAGGACTAAACAGACAGGGACCTATACTTTAAAGTGGATTCTGAATCACTCATAAACATCCATGCCACCGCCAGGATTTGAACCTGAAGCCTATTTTACCAAATACCAGAGCACTAGCCAATTGGCCACTAGGCCACAAAGAGTTTTTTTTTGGTATCTTTCTAATGCAGCTAGCAAACATTTAGACAGTTGTCTCTTAAGCCTTAAGGCAAGCGCTGCACCGACGTTACTCACTTAACATTACCCAGGAGGCGCGTGTAGATAAGATAACTAAGGACGTAGAGCAACAATATCTCCGCAACGCTCTTCGATCCTGTTAGACCGGGACCTACAGTTTAAAATAGATTCCGAACCCCTACAAACACCCATGGCATCGCCGGAACTCGGACACAAAATTTATGGTACCGAGCGCCAGAGCTCTAGCCTGTCGGCCAATCAGACCCAGGCCGCTGAGAGTTAGAGAAGATAATTTAACTGAATAGTGTTGCTGGGGTAATCTCTAATTCTGAAATGTAAAACTACATGCGATTAAAAATCTTCTTATAAATATGTCACTGATAAAATATTATTAATAATTTCTGCTTGTAAAGTTATTACATGAATACATTTCTTCCTTCATATGTATCTTTAGCATTGTTGAGATAACCTCTAATTCTGAAATATAAAATTACATATGATTAAAAACCTTTATGTGTATAAAAATGCCATTAATTAAAAATCAATAACAATTTCTGCTTTTGCATTCATAAAAACGTTAATTTTTTTATTAACTTTTGTTTTAGCAATTAGAAATTGTTTTCACCATACATGCAGTAAGTTTAATACTTCTAATTAACAAATGTTTATTTGATTCTTAGAAAACTGTTATAACATGAATACATTTCTTCATTAGTATTTTTTTGTAATATTTCTTACATTATAAAAGGGCTCATTTTATGCATACTATTGTGATGGAGAGAGTGATTTTATTCAGGCCTAGCTTTGATAAATCGTCTGCCGGTCCATCTGTTTTATGCTCTAAACCATCCCTTTCCGCACACATCTGCGCATTCGGCGTTCCCCCTTTCGCTGGTTTAATTAATTTATTTGAAATTCTAGCACGCACTTGAAGAGGGCAAAGGTCAAAAGGTTCTCTAACACAAGCAGAAATTATTTTTGGAAGTAGTTCCTCTTACAAGATGTTTTCATCACGATTTAATTCTTCAAAGCAGTAAAAAAAGAGATCATTGAAAAAAAAGAAAACAGCTAACAATGTATTACTAAAGCGTCTCGAATTTTTTTTTTCTTTTCTTTTTTTTTTTTTTTTTTTTTTTTATGTGATAGTACGCCGTAAATATATATGTGAATATGGTGAAAAACCAATGATTTCAAAGAAATGGATTGAGAAGAACGGTTTAAAAGGATGAATCAACAGTCATGGAACACACTTTCATGCAGGGGTGGCCAACCCGTGCCGCCCCCTGAACATTTTTTCGGGTCGTGAGATTTATCACACTTTTACAAAATATATTCATTTTAAAACGCCCAAAGTAGGAAAAAACGAACGTGTTAAAAAGTACATTATGTGTGCATTCCTCTATTCAAAAATGATGCCGAAATGATGAGAGAAAATGAATTTTGATTTTAAAATAATATTCTTGCGAATATAGGTCAGATATATTTATTTAAGAGTTTGCAGTTATGAGTTCGAGTTTACGGTGAGATTTTTATAACGCTTGAGTCCCAAACGAGAAATTTTCCAATTTTTGAAATTTGATACAAACGACGGTTGAAATCGACGGTTTTCAAGCACCAAATCTTTAATTTTTTAGACGTGAGCTTCGTCGGTTGAGGACTGTTCATCTTCAACACGTTCTCTGCCTTATTTGAATTGTTTTTACCACTTCTAAACATTTATTTCCGATATAGGAATGCTCACCGAATGTCTTCCGCAAACAAAATTGAACGCAAGTTCTTTGCTCAATAAATTCAGACATTTCAAAAATCGCTGGAATCACTTTAGCGTCTCACAAAGCCAAGCGTAATTCAAACACTAATGAATATTTTGATGTCAAATTTCACACAGATGTCAAGACAGCGCCCGCATCCAAAAAAAAAAAAAAATGAAATTTCATAAGTTCCGGGAATTTTAAATTGAAAATTGGTCTCACTTTTCAGACACAGTAGTATAATACTGCATTGAAAACTACTATGTCTCGTACGATGGATGTGGACGTGGAACATTGTTTAGTGAAAGAAAACTCAGTCTGCTTTAAAAAAGAACAGAGTTTTATTATAAAATAGAATAAATAATGCAAAGAGAACAAACAGAAATCATTCATAATGATGAAAACTCGTCAAATTTCACAGTATCCGAAAAATCTCTTTATCACACGCCAAATTCATGCTGTCATCGACATTTTTTGATGAAGGATTTGTAGGATTTGTAGACCATCATCTTCACTTTAAATTTTTATTTATTTGTCTGGGACTATTTAAGAATGTTTTTTCGAAACAATTAAATTAGCTGGATTTCAATTTTCAAACATTTTCCAATTTAATTTTCCACAAATTAAAGAATAAACAATGTAAACAATAATAATATAACAGCAATTGAGGGACCAGCTACTTTACTTCAATTTTAATAAAATTATATCATTTTACCTTAATTTGTTGGTATATCGGTGCTTAAACTGTGATTTAATAAAATCAGCAATACAAATATTATTAATGAACATAAAAGGCGAAATTTAAAATACAACGATTGTAGCTATACAGCGAAAAAAAAAACATTGTTGTTTCTTTCGCCGGTTTTGCAGGAAAACACTATGGTATTTGCAGGAAAATTTTTTCCATTTTTTTCTTTTTCTGTTTCAATTCTGATTAGTAAAATAAATATCTGAGTAGCCCATTTAAATGATATTTTTAAATAGGCTCATTTAAATAAGATTCCAAATAGGTCCATCGCAGAAATCGCCTGCTTTCCCTTTTTATCCATAGGAATTTTAAAACAAAACATGTCTCCGGGCACATTATTGAGAATGAAAATTCTTTTAAATAGCTCAAACAACTAATTTTGAATCACAAATTTTTGGAACAGGGAGTGGGTGATCCAACCCATCTTCTGGTTGCGGCTCGATTGAACCGAAAAGCGCCCCACTTTCCTCCAAGACTTCTTGTGACCTTTCTCGTGTAGAACCATTCGCAGCAGGGCTGGGAGACCGGATCCTCTTCTTGTTTGTGATGAATGCCCAACCAAAGGAAGTTCCTTTTTTTGTTTTTGAAAAGGATATTTTAAAGTGGACGAACGGGATAAAACTCTGGATTGGGGAAAAAAAACTCCTAAAAAAAAAAGGACGTAGAGCAGCAAAAAGAATAAGTTATAAATATTACCACCTTTGGAAAAAACGATAAAAGGCAAAAAGCAATTGGAGGAAATTGCCGTTTCACTCGCTCACATCACAACGGATATCCGCACTTCTCAAATCCTAACAATCGTTGGTTGCGACGATGTAAAGTAGGATCTCTTTGTGTGAAACGAATTTGTGGTTTCATTGTGATAGTTGAAAAGATAACACTGGTCTTACTATTATTTTAGTGTTGATATATGTTAATTACCAGTGTTGTATAAAATTTAACACCTCATTATCATACATTGAAACATTCAAATCGACATATAAGTGCAAAAATTTATTGAAACTGCTTGTTGAGTCAAAGTGTCAAACTATCACTGCTGTCAAACTTCTCGATGAAGAAAAACAATTGTGAGCAAAAAAAAAAAAAAATTACATTTATTCCAAACGTAAGGGGAGAAAATAAAATAAAAAAGGTTAAACAGGTTAAGAAAAAAATTATAACATATTAAATAATAAGAAAAAAACTAAATATACAGCTGGAATATTTTAATAATGTAATATATTTTTCTTTAAATTCATTTTTCTCACAATTTAAGTTTTCATACTGCGATGTACCTCTTTTACTAAACTGTTGTATATAGAGAGAGATATATATAATTTTTTTGTCTATATACATACCTAATGCAATACCGATTATGCCGAAGTGAGAATTTTTAAATATCTGTAAAATTATTTATTTTATGCAAGTTTTAATTACAAAAAATGAATTTTTTTAGCATTTCATAAATGCCTATATATAAAAATTTATTATAATATATTTTTAAATTTTACTTCACTATATTCTAAAAAATGTATATTACTCATTGATACATTTCAAAGTTCTAAAGACAGTATTTTCTTAGATAAGATACATTAAATATTACATTATAAAGTCATCTTACGCTACTAAACCCCTTAAATATCGCATTTACTTAAAGTTTTTTTTCAATAAATAAATAAATAAACAAACAAAAAAAAACCATTGATTTAAACAACTTCAATTTAGATAGTGAGTAGCAATATAACAAATAATATAAAAATATAATAATATGTTTAATATTTTCACCACCGAAACAATGAAACTTTTAAAATTTCTCAAGCATTAGATGAGACAGAATTATACTATTACGATTGTCTTTCACTTTAACTTTATTCGAGTTATAATGAATGTCTATATACATACATTATATACAAATATCATTTTTTTTATTCATTCAGTGTAACAAGGTCTAAATAATTTTTATTATAATGTATTATTTTTTTAATTTTTATTGTAGTATTTCATTAATAGTCTGGAATGAAAAAAAAATCATTTTTATTACCAGGCATATTATTAATGCAACTGAATAGATTTTTGCATTATATATAAAAAATAATATTTTATTAACACATATTTTGTTCTATGAAAAAAATCTTTTGGATATGTATTTTTAGAAACATCATTATAAAATTTTAAAAAATCTTAATTATTTTATAATGGTTCAAATTTTCCTCTAAGTAATTTTTCTGTATAGTATGTAGAAGAAATACATGATATATTTTAGTATAATTTTTGGATTTTTTTAAAAGTGTTGTTCTTAAGATATATTCAAGAATGAGTTGTGTCAATATAGAATTTAAAATGACATACAATAATACAAATATATACTTCTGAAAACATTAAAAATTCATAATTCTGACAATTGGAAGCTACGTACAAAAATATATTAATACATAATTTGGCAAGGATAAAAAATATTATTGATTTTTATAATTTCTTAAATTGATTTCCTTGAAAAAAATATATATTTACCAATATCAAATGTACGATCTTCAAATATCTTCAAGGTACATAAAATATTTGTTCATCTTGTCACATAAGAAATTCTAAACTTTTGAATAACTTGTTAATTACAAATTGCAGTTTCCAAATTTACAATTATTTAAAAAATATATTGTTCGCATTTGCTTACATGTTTCGAAATAAAGAATACAAATGATCTTCGTTCAAGGAAAAAAATACATTTTCCATTTTACATAAAAATAATTTCATCACCAAATAGAAAAAAATTAATTTCTCATTCCTTTACATCAGTTTATTAACTTAGCAAAATGGGCAGTAGCGAAGAAGATAAACCATCTTACAGATGTACACAAATAATCCCTAGAGAACTAAGAAATGTCAATCAATTTCAATTATTGAATAGAACTCAAATCAGTTCTTTGAATATTTAACATAATATACATTAAAAATTATCTAAACAGGAATGACAAGCAAACTTTTACTAAATGGACTTTTATGGCAATTTCAATACCATTGCATAAAAGAGTTGTATTTTAGAAAGCATGTTATACCACAAAATTAAACTACAATAAATTAACATTTCATTCAGACGATATAGATATGAATTATTTCAAATATGCTCATTTTGTTACATTATTGCAAAACTCAGTTTTTCACATCAGTTTTTAAACTCAGTTTTTTACATTATTGCAAAACTCAGTTTTTCACATCAGTATACCAATTGCTAAGGAAATAATAGTTAATTTTTTAATACATCAAAATATTGACATAAAATGCTCCATCATTTACCCGATCTATAACATAAATGAAATGTGAACACCTCTCATATAACTTTTTCCCTTAGCGTCAAATTTGTTTAGAACATCCCTTTCTTGATTTTTTAATTAATTAAAAACTATTCCAAGCTTAGAATCACGCTGAAATAACACGAAAAATTTAAAAATTATTAAATTTCTTAAGTTTACTTAATTAAAAAAAGCAGAAAAATTTTATTTTAGACGTTGAAGAATTATTTTCCATTGAACTTTAAAACAAGTGTTCATTAAAATGTTTAAAAAAATTGATAACATTTAAACATAGTTGCAATTTAAAAGTAGTGATCATATTTTTAAAGTTACAAAAATTGATGTAATATTTTAGCGTACATTAAATCTTATTTTTGCCCGATATAATGTTTAAAATTAAAGAATTCTAATTGGCTCTTGTTTAAGTCTGGAATCGCATATAAAGTATACTATTTTTTCATACCATCTTCATTTGATTCTGAGTAAAACAGAACATATTTTTAAGAAATGGAGACTTATTTCCTCTTTAAAAAAATTAAGATATAATGAAGCAGAGGATGAACTTTCCACAAAAGCGATCGTACACTGAAACATTTTCGAATATATTCATGAATAAAATATTGATCTGAAGTGTTTTTTATTTTTTGTAATTTGGTGACATTTGAAATTTCGTGTAGCTTTAATCGTTCTTGCTTACTTCGTTTTATATTCTACTCATAGAAGGCCTGATGTCTGACGCTCGGTGCCAAAGTTTTCGGGTTCGAGTCCCGGCAATACCACGATTGTTGTTATGCTTCGAATTCATTTTAAACCATAGTTTCCGGTCTAATAGAATCGTAGAGAGTTGTGGGGGTAGTATTACTCGCGTTCGTAGCCTTTCAAGTTACACGTGCACACTGGGTAGTTCTAAATGAGTAACAACGGTGCAGCCCTTTTTTATGGCGTGAAGATTAACTCTGTCTGTAATGCCAGCTATATTAGAAATATATATATATATTCAATTCATTATTTATAAATGGCTAGTAAGTGCAACAAAATAACAAACAGCATTCAAAAATTGATTGTTTTCCTCACAACAGTTGAAAACCATTTCCAAATATCACTAAATTAGTTCATTTATCTCATTCTGCGGAATAATATGGTGAAAATAATGATAACCGACAGTAAATTGTCTATCGGCAAAGTTCACCTAACGTGGCAATAAGTTTTTAATTATAAATCCAAGAAAAATCGTTTGAGTGCTGCGTAAACTTTCTGCAGAATTACGGAAAAAGTTTCTTCGCTTTCATATGAAATCGCTCGATAAATGTTCAATATCAGCTGCATGATATGAGCGTTTTGCCAGAGATGCGTTATTTTCTATGCATATAATAGAAATCCTAGTTTTTATCTTCTCAATATGAACGATAAATAAATATAAAATGCCTTGGAATAGTGCATATTTGTAGAAGAAAACAAATTTATCATTTTTATATCCAGAGTAAATATAATATTTTGTGAAGAAAAAAAAAAAACGAGAAACTTAATTCCAAGAACTTTGTTGGAACTTTTAAACAAGGCTGTGGATCGTCGTGGCGTGGGGGTGCATGTCATCATCAGGACTAAGTAATTCACTTAAATTTTCTTAAGAACAATTTAAAATTATCCGCCCAAAATTTGCGTTTTGGTTACAACATTTTTTATATAAAGAAAACTGCCAAAACTCACGATTCTTAATTTTTTTTTTTTTTTTTTTTTTTTTAGTGTTTCCATAATTGAACAAAAATTCTGAAATCAGCAATTCAGTCAAAAAATTCAAGCCATTTAGAACACATTTGGTGAAAATTGGAGAATACAGTACGACAATATGAATTCAAAACTATAATTAAACTAAAAACGGTAATGTTCGAAGAATGAAGGTATATTTATGCATAATTTAGAGAACTTTTAAATTCTATGTACATGCATTTAAAAACTGTTTTGGTTACTGTAGGATATTTAATACTAATTGACCGAAATACTGCCCTGTTTAGGAATATATAGAAAATGTTTTTAAGTGTATGAAGACTTTTGTGAGGTCTCCTTTTGTTATTTTTTGAATATAGATTTTTCCAAAAAAACATAGTTTTTTTTATATACTATGTTTTAAAAATACTAAATTTTGTTATTAAGAAAAATTTATAAATATTATTAAAAGATTATCATTCTTAATTATTAATTTTATTCATAGATAGAGAAGTATTTCATTGAAGAGTTTCGGGAACCACTACTTATTCTATATTGTTTTATTTAATTTGTTAAATACAAAATTATGTTGTTTTTTTTATGTTGCATTTGTTAGAAATCCAAATTTAGGATTACTAACCTGTATTTAGTTTTAATTTAATTTTTTTAATTAACATACTTCGCTAGAAGTAGAAATAATTTGAATTTTGAAAGAAAAATATTATTTTATTTAAATTTCTACTAAAATCTTTGCTACCTAACATTATCTAGTTCTACATAAGAGATGTTCAATTCCATTACAAATTCAGCTGGAAAATAATTATTCCAAATATATGCACAGTGTTCCTCTAATTATTAAAGCAGACGTTGAAATTTTTTAAAGTCATTGAAAGATTGAATTTTTGTCCAAAATTAAATTTAATAAAAAACTATGACACAGAATCCCATATCTAAATTCCATATAAACTATCATGTATTGCAAAACAATCAAACTTAAACTATTTATCAAACATGAACATCTGCAAACAATCAAACATATACTATCTATCAAACATGAACATCAACAAACAATTAAACATAAACTATCTGTACTGTAAAATATTAGATGCATGGTGAATTTTTCTTCAATATGTTATGCATATTCTTTACATAAATATATAATATCCAATAATTGATACTTTTGTCTAAAAGGAATATATTTAGAGCAAAGATGAAAATTATATTTTATGTTAATAATTGTTACCACACTATAACATGGGAAATATCTTAGGGTGTTTACATCACATACATTTCGTTCATATTTTCTAAAGTTTACAAATCTTCTACAATTGTTACTTTGGACGACAGAAACACAAACACATGTCTTTTATGAAGGAAATACTAAATTAGGCGTCATAATCGTTGAGTCTACATACTATGCACTAAATTGTAAAATTGAATTTTTCTTCTTACAGCAGTTCCTTGTCCTTGCTGTTCTATAACATGGGAGGGTGTTTACATCACATACAGTTCATATAAAGTGATCCTGACGAAAAATATAGAATCATCCGCACTAAATTTTTTTTTTTTTCCTTGTAATCTACAGACTGGATGAAATATCCCGTTTTTTGTAATCTACTGGTTTTCTTAATATTTCACGCAAAATTTTTAGCTTCTCATTTATGATCAGATAAACTCAGAAAATTTATCAATGAATTGCTAAATTTTTCTATTTATATGAAATAGTTATTTTAAATCTTATTTTTATCCAAGAAAATAACCTCCAAAAACACAAATAACATTATGACAATGGATAATCAAAATGTGTATTTTTACGTAAATTTTTTTCCTTTCTAATGCAGCTGGCAAACACTTAGACAGCTTGGTCTTGATGCCTTAAGGCAAGCGCTTCACAGACGTACTCACTTTGCATTACCCAGGGAAGCATGTAACTTAAAGATAAGCCACGGACGCGGAGTAACAATGCCCCCGCAACGCTCTACGATCCTATTAGACCGGGACCTACTTTTTAAAGTGGATTCCGAACCACTGCAAACAACCATGGCACCGCCGGGACTCGAACCCGAAACCTGTGGTACTGAGCGCCAGAGCGCTAGCCACTCGGCCATTCAGGCCCTTTTTACGTAAATAAAATGTGTATATTTTACCCATTAATCTTTCATTAAAAATTACACGAAGAAACGGAAACACCAGATTTTTCATTCAACATTAAGGTAAAAAAGTTGTCATCGTTTATTCGAATCTTCGTAGAAGTTTCAATTATTTTTCTAAAATTAATATATCAGTAATGTGAAAATAATATGCTGCATATATATATATATATATATATATGGGATTGATGTATGGTTAATCACATTTTGGAAACTTATTTATATTTAATTATTTTTTAAAACACATTAAAATTAAAATTTTAAAACTAATAACAAGTTTTAAAATCATAACCTTATGAATTTTCAAAAAATCTTTTAAGAAATATATTTTAATTTACATTTAATGTAATTTCATACTAATTTCCTGTAATTCCATACTAATTTTATATTAATCTTGATGAATTAATATAAAATTCAGAAATTACATGATATTATATCACAGTATTGTAAATCTAGACTAATTAGGATGCAGTATTGTGTGGAGTAATATTTCTAGAAGATAACGAAATTCTTATCAAAAATTATTGAAAGGAATGAGTTGTCGAAAAGAATGCATCCCTTACTAGTTGCTGGTTTCAATTATTATTATGAAAAAAAAAATACAAAAGAAGGTTAATTGATGAAGATTGAAGAAGAGATAAAAAGAAAAAAAAAAAAAAGATAAAGAGGAAAAAAATGTGTAAAGCAGAGAAATATAAAAATAAGGTTATGTCGCTGTAAATATTTCCATTTATACTATTCTTTATTTTTGAAAAACTTTAAATCCACTGAATATCGATAGAATACGCACTTCGCATGTCTATTCAAACTTATTTTTTTGAATTAAATTAAATTTTCCCTTTTTTATAATTTATTAATTTAAAAATGTGGCAACCTGTTAGTAGGTAATATAACTTTATTTCATTTATGATATTACAAACTTCGAGTTGTTTTCGCAAAGAGAGTTCATATTTTCATGGTAAATTTAGAAAAGCTATAAAAAATAAAATTAAATAAAAATATTGCAATTTTAAATGTAAATTAACATGCAACTGTTTATAAAACTGAATGAGAGAAAAACAAATCACCATTTTTTGCGAAAACAAATACTCCTTTAAAGCGATTTTTTTTACCCTGTTAACGAAATGCGTGAAATTCTCACACGACTTTCGTTCTATTATGAGAAGAAGGAAAACTTTTAAAAGTATCTGCTGAAGAAGAAAAAAGATGATAGAAATGTTAATGTAAAAAAAAAAAAAAAAAAAGAAAAAACGTCCTCCTTTCTTCAGCAGTGGGGATATTTCATTGGAAAGATATTACATTGGGTGGAACGCATTCAATAAAATGCTTACAAATGAAGAGGAGTATGTTGAAGTGAAAAAAAGAAAAAATATTCTGCTCAATCCCAAAAGCATTACAAAAATCACAATTTGCATTTCTTCTTAGCAATATTGCTGCATTTTTGTTTTTACTTGAAGATTAACTTTATACTGAATTAACAATCATTCATCAATATCACACGATATACGAGTAAGCAATGGGTTTTATTTTGATCAATTTAATAAGGGGGGGAAATGCAACAGAAATGAATAGAATAAGATACAAATGAATTTAGAGATTGTTTTTTGACATATATTAATATTGTTCTATATAAACTATTGCCCATTAAAATTGCTACACTAAGAAGGCGACATACTATAGAAATGAAATTTAAACGACAGGAAGAAGGTGCTGTCATATGCAAGTGATTAGCTTTTCAACGCATTCAGACAAAGCAGGCGTCGGTAGCGGCACCTACAATGTCTTCAAATGAGGTTGTTCAGCCGGTTTCTGATACACAAATTACATTTGAACGTTGTTGCCTGGAGAAATGTTGTTGTGATGCCTCGTGTAAGAAGCAGAAATGCGTACCAGCACGTTTCTGACTTGTAGCGTACCGGAATTGCGGTTTATCGTATCGCAGGTTTGCTGCTCGTATCGGTCGAGATCCAATGACTGTTAGCAGAATATGAAATCGATGGGTTCAGGACGATAATACAGAACGCTGATCTGGATCTCAAAAGTTCCCTATCACTAACAGCAGAGAAGCCATGTTACCTGCATGGACTTAGCGGATCATAACAGCCAGAATAAGTTTTATTTAAAAGCTTTGAGAGGGGCCCAGATATCGTCGATAAATTGCTTTTCCCTTGCATCTTGATATTCAAGTTGTTCGTATGACAAAGTAGATCTGTGAAAATGCAAAGTCCCAAAGCCATTCTGTATCTTCTAACATTTCGCCCTCCGCAGAACACTGTTCCTCATGGAAGAACGATACAATGTCGTATTTCAGCTGCTCGAAAACACATCCTGCACTAAGTCACCTTATTTTCGTGTAATACAGTACGTCAGAGTATTCAGAAAATCTCAGAGAATCTCGAAATTGCCTGTGAGTAAGCCCACGAGAACTAATAGTATTTATAAGCTTCACGACTGCATCAAGCACGGGTTTCATATTGAATTCAGATTTACAAAAATAAAATTAATCAGATCTTGCATCTGATCTTGATCTTACATTAATTAGAGCATCTTGATGTATAACACAATGCAGAACAACAACCTAGTTCCTGGGATAGTTTTGATTAAAGAGTCCAAGAAATCCCGATTTTTTGTAATATTTGGTGCTCCATCGGTCGTAACATTACATATATTTGTTATAGGCACTTTCAAAGTTAAAAGTCCTTCCTGAAATTCACGAAAAATATCGCATCCTGTTGTAGTTAAGAACGCATGCAAGCTAGTTTCTCGGTAATTTCGAAGTTCTCATCAACACCTCTTATAAATAATACTAATTGAGCAGTATAATTTTTATCAGTGCTTTCATCCATAGCTATGGAGCAAAATTTAAACTGGTCAATCTTTGACTTTAATTGTGATGTCAAGTTTTTATCGATGGCTTCAATTCTAGAAGTCACCGTTTTTCGAGAGGAGCTTACAATCTCAAAATTATTTTTCTTGTCTGGACATAAAACATCACAAATTTGGAGCATTCATTGTTTAACAAACTCCCCATCACTGAGAGCCTTATTATTTTTAGCAATATTGTATGCCACAATGCAACTTGCATGTGTAGCTGTTTCTTGTATACTGTTTATATTCTTGAAAAATTTTGTCGGCCTGATAATTTTTCATAAAGACTTTCTGTATTTTTGTTTTCTTTCATATTCGGACATTGCTTTGCAATTAGAATTCTTATGCTTAGATGTGAAATGATGAGAAATATTGTATTCATTGAAGACTGCTACAGCTTCATTGCAGATGAGACACACTGGTTTATCTTTTTGCAACTGTAAAAAAAATATTTCCAGGTCCATTCATCATTAAAAGCACGGCACTCTGAATCAACTTTTACGTTTTCATTATTCAATTCTATGTTCAGTATGTTCAATTTTACGTCTTTTAGTAGCCATTATGGGTTTGAAATATATTACAAATAACTCAAACAACCACTAGCGACGCTATACTTTTAATAATTTCATCATTATTCACAATGATGCTATATGTCCGTAATCTTTCCATATGTAATGAATAATATTAGAACTCGCGCCAAAAGAAAAAGCCGCTGCCTGGAGCGCAGTCTGCCACATGTGAGGCAGATTGCGCATCTCAAGCTCCAGGCAGCGGTTTTTCACCCTTATTGTATTCCCATATGTCTGCTCCACGACAAAGAGATAGCACTTGTTGGCGCCAGATACAGCTATAACTAACAAAGAATTTCCGTTTTTAACACTTTACCGATTGAAAGATGTCTGTGCTTGCTACTACTTTATGTTTTTGTAGAACAAAAATAGAGAAAATAAAAGAGCATCACCGCGGGCCGCATAGAGCTTTCCGGCGGGCCGTAGTTTGCCCATCCCTGGATAAGAATAGCCAGAAATCGCACGGTGTGCATACGGTGGCTGTGGAACGATATCGGTTTCACTTTTGGCGAAACGTCACGAAGAATCAATTCAGTGTGAGCTGGCGCATTCAGTGTTTTCGGTACCAATCGAGATTTAACGCGTTTGAGGTCCAAAATGGAATTGACCGATCCTTTTGAAATTCCCAACATCAGCAGCAAGGTCTTTAATTGTAAATAGATGGTTTGCTAGCACCAAATCTTTAATGTTTTGGACGTGAGCTTCGTCGGTTGAGGTTGATGGTCAACCAGAGGACTCTTCGCCTTCAACGCGTTCTCTGCCTTCTTTGAACTGTTTATTCCACTTCTAAACATTTCTTTCCGATATAATAATGTTCACTGAATAACTTCTATAACATTCCAATTAGTTTCCGCAAATAAAATTTAGTACAAGTTCTTTGTTCAATTAATACAGACATTTCAAAAATCGCCAGAAATTAGCGTCTCACAAAGTCAGGTGTAACTCAAACACTAAGTAATATTTTGACGTCAAATTTCACACAGATGTCATGGACAGTGTCAGCAATCGAAAAAAAATAAAAAATGAATAAAATTCTATAAGCCCCGGGAATTTTAAATTGAAAATTGGTTTTTACTTTTTGGGCACAGTAATATACAATATTATAAATAAAATCATAGTGCTATTTACTTAAGCTTTAAAAAAATAAGTTTATTTTTACTTTTCAATATCTTGGTAAAGTTTTCTAGTGATATTACTGTTAGTAATATTGTTTTTTTTTTTACTGGATAGAATTGTTAATATACAAATACCGAATTCCCTCCCTTTTTTTAAATGTATTTTAAGCATTATAAAATATTCGTTAAGGATATCATGTCTTGTTTTGGATTGGTTTTTCATTAAACTTTTATATTCATTAATTTCCTTTTAACACCTAATATATTTTACAATGAAAATAAAAATTAAATCATATTCATTAAAAAATTTACATAAAAATTAAGTGATATTTCTCTTTTGAATAATTTCTAAATATTATATTTAATCATAAATATATGAAATATAGTAATAATGAGAAATAATGGAATGTTATACTTAATGTTAAATTTATAAAATATAATAACGGGATAAATATATTAATAATTATATTTATTGTCAAATTTATGATATATAAAAATAGTAGAAAAATGATTTTCCCACAAATTCTTTTTTGATCTTATAATTTACAAATCTTTATAATCACCTCTGACACAAATACAAATGTCGCAACCTTTATTTCATAAAATTTACTGAAGCTTCTATGATGTCTTTGAAAATTGCACACTACTTCTTCTTAAGAGCGCTTTTCAGTCATTAAAGATTTCGAGAATAATTTTGCTGAGATGAAATTCAACGGTCTGACTGTCTCACACGAACTGTACAGGGTTTAAGTCTACTGGCTAATCTTAATTTTCCGTTTCCAAGTATTCTGTAACCAGAGAAACTCAATTTGGGTAATCATTGTCATCCGTTAACGAAAATTGTGGTGCAACAATTCCTCTAAATAATATTGCAAGACTGTTTCAAGGTATCTCTGAGCAATTACACAACCTCCTTTGAATATTACAATTGGACGATTCTTGTACTGAAAGTTAAATTACTCCAGTGGACGCGGAAATTTACTTGAACTTAAGGTAGATATTTATGTAATCCCAAAGATTAGAACACATCTAATATTCCAGTTCAAATTCTATATGTAAACTCGACAGCAAAGAACAAGTGGCCTTATTTTTCTGGGTATCATTGAATAGGAAATAATAGGCCTTTTTACATGGGACTCAAACGATTGTTTTTCTTTCATAAAATCCATCACACATAATCAAAAATATTTTTTTTTATTTATTGCTTTAACCTTGATGACTAATTTAGAGAATTTAAACATAAAAACATATTCATTAAAGAAAACATTTTTTTTCCAAGTAGATAAACATTATACTTTACAAAATATACATATTGCTATAAAAATAATTTGCTGTAAGACATTACTGTAGAAAATATCTTTAATAATGTTTGAAAACTTATTTTGTGCAAAGAAACTAATTATAATTTTTTGTAATTTTTGACTGCACATCAGATAAATATTAATAAAGTAAAACTGAATTGGACATCTAGGTGTCCTAAGTAACAAAGATTTTAAAGTGAAGTAAACATACACCTATAAACGTTTTGGGCTTTATATGGAGGGAAATTATTGCTAGTATAGATAATAAATCATATTTTAACCGTATTTACTGCACTTCGATCCCCCCCATTTGAGAACAGAACAATAACAAACAAAACTTGTAATATCATTTTTTAAAGATCTTTCAAATTATTAATGCATTAACTTTTGTGTATGGTAATTTGAGGATATTTTTATTGAACACTTTGTTTCTGCTTTTTCTTATTAATAATTTTTATTTACACTTAAATATTTTATATTTGAATTTTTTTTCCATTTATCAGATACATGTACTGTTTTAAACAGTTTTAAATAATGTGTTCCGAAACATTTGGCACCAAGAAGGTTGTTATAGGGTTATTATGATTAACAAATGGTTACTATTTTAAAAACCAATATAATTATCACTAATCTCGCAATAAAAAAAAAAAACACTTCTCTTTATACCTGCAGTTGCATATTTTTTATAAACCACTCACGGATATACAGTTTTCATCCTTTTCCAATAACGTGCTTGTCTATATCTGACGAAATGCATAAAATGCATTTTATTAACAGAGGATTTTTTTTTTTTTATTCTCCAGTGAGTCATTTTCCAGCTTGCAAAAATTTAATTGCGAATTTTTCACAATACTCCCGACCAGTGAGTGGAAGAAAAAGTGGGAAAAGTGGAGACCCTTAACACTTTCCGGGCGAGTAAAGACTCAAATATCTCACTAAAATGAAAGCCATTTATAACCTTTCAGAATTTTAAGCTCAAAAAATATATATACAATAAAAATATTTAATACCACTACTAAAATAAAATAGTCGAAAACATTGCACTTTTAAATCAGAGAAAACTTACAAATAATATTGCCATATATAATAAGTATCCTAACGTAAGTGAATGATTAAGAAGAAGAGCTGATTATGATGATGATTATTTAAGAGATATTTATTTAAGAAGAGCTGCTAGTCATTACATAACAGGACTGTGATTCAGTGCCATTCTGCTGGAACTAATATATATGTGACAATATCAAGCTATAGACTGAGATTAACGTTTCTTCTTGAAAAGCAAAATAATTACATAGAAAACTAAAGTAATACCCCGACTTACACGAATTCAGAGTTGCGCAGTTATTGATGGCTACACTTCAGTCTTTCAGTGTGTTCAGTCTTTCTCTTGTTTCTATTTATTCCATCTTTTTTCCTATAGTTTTCTTCTATTAACTATATAATTTTCTGCTATTTTATTAAATATTTTTCTTCTAAACTAGTACTTCCATTAGTCTTTGTCATAATTAAACCAAATTTATAAATTTTCATATGCAAATTTATGCCCATCCCTACGTGATTTTCTACGGACAGATTTGTAAATATTTGGATATTATTTGTGTGTTTATTTAAATTACTAAAACAATGGATACGTTTAAGACGTTAATAAGTGTCCGAATTAAAATAATTTGGAAATGTTTCCACGAAAAAAAACCGCTAAAATTGCGGAAATAAAAGATTAATAGAAATTAAGATAAACGATAAATAACGTTTATCTCCGATAAAACGTTTATCGGAGATAAAATTAATTTCTATTATTTTTCAAATAAGCTTCATTAAGCTATTACAGTATTTTTTTTTTCATTGTGAACGTAAGGATATAACGCATTAAAGAAGGGTTTTATTTTTAAATTAAACATCAATCACAGTAATTTTCTGAGTTAACAGTCCGTTTCAATCATTTTCATTGACTCTAATTGTTCCTGCCAGTTTGAAGTGAAATTATACTTTCAGATTACATAAAAATGGCATTTTTAAACACTCAAATTAAGTTTGAACCATCTCTAAAACGTTTGAACAATCTCTAAAGCAAGATATTTTTGTGCGTATATACATTTTTCATGCCTTATAATTATAACGTTTAGAGATACAATTTTTTAAATTGATTTCATAATTTTGTTTATATGATTTCGTAACAAATAATCATGAAAAAGTCTTATTAGTTACCATTTAATTTTACGAAAGCTTTATTTTTTCATAGAAAATAAAAATTATTAATCATTTTTTTCACCCGATTATTCTCAATATTCACAAATAAAAAATGAATAACAGTAATGAGATGTGAAACAAATTAGTTTTCCGAAGAACTCCAGACAAAACTATCCCTCTCGAAAGACAACGAAATATAGCATAAAAAAAAAATTGATGCTCTGATTCCATACTGTTACATAAAACACGAAAAAAATCTACATTTATTATCTTCATAAAGTTGTTAAATTTTAGATTTGTACCATTTGGCACGAGATTTTCTCTATGAATGAGGCAAAGGAAATCAAGGTCATCAGACTTTGAACTTTGATGTCAAGATCTGACTCTTTCTGTTGTCAAATTATTCAAATAGTACACGAAAAGCCTATGTTACTATTAAATATAATTTATATTAAAATATTTATTAATCTCCTTAAATATTTCCAGTTGTTTGATTTTAAAGTTAATTGCAAAATAAATAATACCCACCCTAATCTTTCTTCATCGGGAATTCGAATAAGTGCAAGTTATTTGACAACAGTTGTTTAAATGAATTCTTAATTTAAAAGAAATTTTCTTAACTTCTCAAATTTTCTTCCGAATTGGTTTAAAAATTTTTCGCTTTAAACCCATTTCGTAGTGAAACAATGTACCTCAACACTTTGTTAGCAAGCATTGGTTTTTTTTACAACTGAGTAAAAATTATATAGCCATATTTTTTTTTTCAACTCAGCGGAGAAAACTGCTGCCGATTGAGTGAGAATCAAGTTAATAGTGAGAATCATTCTTTAATTCAAGAATAGCATCTAAAATCCCTACAATTAAATGAACTTCTGATTTATACGGAATCATTTGACGCACGTTTCTCTTCAAATGTCGGTGCTTTTATAGCTTTTTCAATAATATACTGCTCGTACTTCGGATAAAAGTGCATTAGTCTGTGTGTATTTTTGATTCTCATTCTCAGGAGGGTTTAAAATAACAGACTCCCCCAAACAAACGCTAGTAAAGATAGGGGATACATTTTCCTAATCCCTTCAAAATTTAACGTAATAAAAGTTCTTGTTATAACACTATTACGAGTATTTAAAGTTGAAGGTCGCCGAGTAAGTTATCTATTTTCATCGAAGGAAGATCTGCCTGCCACTTTTGATAATGATCAGCTCTTTTGAACTTCTTTCTCGCTTCTTCCCCATCCTCTTATTCTCTGCACCTTAACTGCGCCCTCTTTCAGAAGAAAATAATAAGTTGGATATTTTAAGCGCCCCCTTCCTTCAATAGGCTGTCATCTGGATTTATTTCATAACTAAATGATGAACATTGAATTAAAAGTATTTTACAGAAATTCTTTTTCTAATTTATTATTTTTAATTCATAATCCAAGTTAGTATAAAAATACTTAACCTAGTTTAATGCTATGATATAAAAAAAAAAATTCGTAAAAAGATATTACGAAAAACTTATTTCAAATAAAGATTATAAGTTAATATGTTTTTGCAGCTTCCTTTTCTATTTTGCAAAATATGCAGACACTATTCAATTTAAACTCCAATATTAACTTAACATTTCAGATAATTTGAATGCAATAATAGCAATGATACGTCTTTTGGGCCGTTTAAATTCATTACTTGAAATTCAAATTTATTATATAGAATAGGACAAAGCTTTTCCTTTTTTCTTCCTGTTTGATCTCCTTGTGAAAGATATTACAAAAAAAAACAGCTATGCTACTGTAACTGTGGAAATGAAAGCTGTACTATTTATATTATATATTTCATTTTCAGGTAAGATTAAATTGAGTCTAATAACATTATTTAAAAAAAGCTAAAAACAGTTGGAGACGAAAACGATAGATTTCTTAATTTTATTAAAATACCAAATGAAAACGAAAAATAATATAGTATATTGCAATATATAATATAACAATATATAATAGTATAATTGAAATAATTCTGAAACTAAGCACTAATGTCTAGTTGTGAAAATAAAATAATTTTAAAATAAATGAATTCATACACCCTGATATTCTTTCACAGTTTAGATTATTTTCAATTACGAAAATTTACTACCAGGTGAATTGTTAAACATTGATATTTTTATGAACAACATAAAAATATAAGTGTTTTGACAAACTCAACAGAATATCTCTAAAGTTATTACTGTTAATTCATTTAATAAATTATTATCAATGTATATCAAACAACTTTTCTTGTTTAGCTTCTACTTAGCCTACTTTAATCCTTTGATTATAACTCACATTTCAGTGATATGATCTTTATTCCATTCCTAAATCTCTATATGATAAAATCCATCTGAATATTCCTGCTATTATAGTAACGGTCCAATAAGATGCTTATCTTCTAGACTATGCCATCCCAAGACCAGAAACATTACGTAATGTTTTAAATACCCAGAGAGCTTTCATGCTCTTGATAATGTTAGCTTCCCAATATAATCTAAAATCCCTCCCATTTCGTAAATAGGTTTAACTTTTTTTTTCCTTTGCTTTTTAAAAATAAACTCTTGTATATATGTATTATTAATAAAATAAGAAAAGATAGTTTTAATATGTAAGCAATTTTAAATGACAAGACAAAAAAATAAAAAAAAGTATTACTATTTTTTTTTTTAATTTCGTATTTTAAACGAAACTATAAGTACCGAATCGCTTAAATTGTTGCAGGAGACCTATGTGAATTGTACATATCAAAACACAAACATTTGAGTGATATGAAGTAATAAAAGAAGAGCGAGAAGTGATAAATGATTTTCCTTGTTCTGATCAACCTACAGCAGTTGCAACGGAAAAAACCAGCTTTAAACTCAAGAAGTAGTAGTGCAAAGTTGTCATCTAATTCTTAGAGAGCTGGTTCACATTTTTTTCATGATAGCGAGAAGATGAAAACGAATTATTAGAACTACTAAAAAGTGAACATTTTTGTAATTTTTGGATAATTTTGCATATTTAGATCCCAAAAATTAAACCAGAAGATATTTATTGATTACTGTACAGTTTTGTACATAATTTTCATATTTATATAAGTTCTTGTATATGCTTATAAATTATTTCAACATTTTCTCACTAGTGGGAAGTAGAAATGTGGAATTTAAAGACACAAAGTTGAAATTTTCTGCATAATTTTCAGCTAATTTTGCATATTTACAACTCAAATTCCGTCGGGATATATTTATTAATTAGTTCAAAATTTTATATGTATGTTTCTGAAACCATTTTACACCATTGGGGAAAAAATAGCGAAAAAAACATTTTTACTCCTTGATAATGGAAAATAGAGGCACAACGTTATCATACACATACATAAATATTTATACATACAAACATGCACCTGCATACACACATATATTCATACAAGCACACACCATACTCATACAAACACAGACACGTACATACGCCACATACACTCATACACCTATATGCAGCATGTGGCATGTATATATACATATGCACTTACACTACATACATACAAGTGCACGGCACTCTGTTTAAGTCTTGTTGAGATGTATGGAAATTTTGATTTGATACTAAAGGAACATTTATATCTGATTGTTTCTAGAGAAACTCGAATTCTCTACCATAGAAAATCTGTTCGTAACAAAACTAATTCATTCATTAAGAAATTCTTTTCATGAAAATATATTGAATTGAGATTAATCAATAAAAATATTTTAGTCTATTTATTTAAGACTGTACATCAAATATACGTCATATTGAGCAGATGTTTATAATACAATTTTTATGCGAAGAAGACATTTGAATAAGCAGACGCTTTGTTAAATATAAACCTTTTATAAAAACTACAAATCAAGAACTATATGAAAATGTTTCATATAGTTCTTGACTTGTAGTTTTTTTAGATTATACGAAACATGCGTCATATAATCACTTTTTTGAGAGAGTGAAACCTTGCATACTTCCAGGCCTGCGATAGTTGTTAAAGTATGAAAGGAAAAAATAGTATTCAGGTATAATGGGAAAGAAAATCCACTGGGAATCCATGTGAAGTACCCTAGTTTAAAACTGGTTGGTGACACACAATAAGATGTCTGGAACCTACTTTCTGCATATATGTATGCTTTTCCGATTGAAAAAAATATGTTAACTGTCTCACTCGAAAGTTAAAATTTTATGCGAGACTAGTTGGGAGCGCCGATTAAAATGTTTCGAAAGCATTCAATTTGAAATCACATGAATTTGAGATTGAGCTTTCAAAATACCTTCTTTTCTGATCTGCAGCAAAAGCTGGCAGAGAGGGAGATGCGCGTTGTGTGCTTACAGATGAGAATTAATATGAATCCCATACGGGTCAAGTCTTTTTTCATGTCATCTATTGCAAAGCAACTTCCTCCCGTCCCTTGCTCTGCAAACTAATCCGCTCACAGAGCAAATCGCTTGAATGGATTCGTGACGTGCTCTAAATACAGGTCCCCCCTCTCGTGATCCAGGAAACTCACCATTTGCAATTCGCTTTACCTTCCGCCCCATTCTGCAACCGCTTTTCGATTTGACCATCAGATTCCGAATTGGAAGGTGTAGGTGGAACACTGTAAAAGCTAGGGAAAACATTGCATATAAATGGATATTACTTTACTTTGTGCAACGAGTCCATTCATTTTGTGCAACCAGACTTATTTCTGATTTAAAAATGCATTTAACAAGGAGTTGCGTTAATTTTCCAATTAACAAAATTGTATGTAGAGTTTTTTTTTTTTTTTTTTTTTTTCATTTATAAATATATGTGGTTCAAACTTTATTTATCATTTCATTTAAAACATATTTCAAAATGATATTTTTTATAACAATAATTATTATGGATTGATTATCTATAAAGTTAATATTTGTACTCTCTTTAAATATTACTAGCATTCAATAAAGAAATATACATTTTCTACAACTAGTTAAAATTTATATTTAATACAATAATATTCTCAATATGTTTCATCTCTTTTAATTAGAATTTTTTTTTTCCACATGCTCTGATAAGAAGTAATTACTGGAACATGATGCACAAGAATATTTTTTCTTTTAAACTTATTTCTGTTGGCAACATCATAGTAATTTATAAGTGCTCTTGAATACAAGGTTTTTGCTTGATATGAAAATATTTTTCTACTTATTTTTAATTTAATTTTTTTCTCTTTTCAGAAAATTTATTTTAATGAAAAATTTATTTATTCATGAATTTTTAAATTTTAAAACAACTGATCTTCGCAATTTTTTTCATTTAACAAAATATTTTATAACATGACTTATTCAAGTTAATTCTTTTTTACCAATGTAATATTTGTTATGATATTTTTATGCACTGGGAATTTATTTTTATCATTTCATTATTTTTTAAAGATTTTTTTACATGTTAATTAAAAATATTTTATTATGCTAATTTAATATTTAAAGAAAATTATTTCTTCTGAAAACAATTGTTATATTTGACGAGAATTCTACTTTGTTATGTGTACCCACATAACTGAATTATATTTATAAAACTATGAAAACTTAAAAATCTTTTCTACAAAAATAATATTTTTATTGGCGCATAAATTATAACTTTTAAACTATTAATTATATTGTTTATGTCTGATATTTTTTTTTTGTTTGATTAAAATTACACTTGTATTTCTTTAACACTACATAAAGTTTGGTTATACAAACAACCTTCTTTCACTGTAAATATATTTTTTGGAAAATAAAAGAAAATAAACTAAAACTTTACCAACAAAGAATACGGGACCGATTTGATGAAATGATACGAATCGTTCATATAAATTCATACATATTTAAAACATCTAATCAATAAGTTACCTACATTAATAAAAATAGCACTAATTCTTTTAAATTTACTACGACATTTCGTTTTCTAACATAAATGTATTTTAATTAGAATTAACATAAGAAAATGAAAATAGAAAAAAAGATAAATATGAGACACTTCAAATATATTTCTTGACACGAACAATTTAACTGAAACCATTCTCAATTAACTTTCTTTTGTCTTGAATTTTACTTTAGACTACATATTTTCAATTCGCCTTAATTAAATTTTTTTTTTTTCAATGTTATTTCTTCAATTTTTCTTTATTAACTTTAATTATTTGTTTTCGCTATTTATAAATTTCAATTTTGTTCCATCCGTAAAATCGATGCTAAACTTATTGCTATCATTTCGTTGCAATTCGTGTTTTTCAATTACTTCTACACTCATGTCCATAAATTAAGGATAATGAAGTTCAGGCAAAGAAAGAGACAGAAGCAAAACAAATTTGACTTATTTGTAAAGTCTATTTATTAAACAAAAGGTAAAGCAAAAAAGATGCTATATGTTTGACATAATTAATAAAAATTGCGATTTTTACTCCCTGAGAAAATTTCAAAAAAGAACCTATTTACTAAAAACAGTATAACATTGTGATGGTTAATATGGAGTATGTCTCCCGGACGATGCAATACAGGTCTTACAACGCCTAGGCATACTGAGTATCAAATTATCAATCTGATCTTGGGGAATATTACACCACTCATCAAGCAATGCCCTCCGAAGCTCCGGTTGACAGGTGGGAGGGGTTTGACGGGCTGCAATCCGTCGGCCAAGCATATCCCCCCTCATGCTCTATTGGATTCAAGTCCGGTGAGTATGCTGGCCAAACCATACGGGTGATATCCTCCAATTGAAGGCATTCGTCTACAATGTTTGCACTGTGAGGACGGGCGTTGTCATCCATAAACAGAAATTCAGCACCCATGGCGCCCCGAAACAAACGTACATGTTTTCCAGAATGACATCCCGATAGATGTGGCCTGTCATCGTTGTACTCTGAACATGCAGGTCAGTTCTGGAACCAAGAATAATTCCTCCCCAAAGGAACCATCCTGCACCACCGTAACGGGTGTCGTTCAATGGTGTTCTATTGGTGGTAACGGGTACCTGGCGCTCTCCATATGAAAATCCGGCGAGAATCAGACTGCAAACTAAACCTGGACTCGTCGGAAAACATCACACAAGACCACTGTTGCGGTGTCCACAATGCATGCTCTCTACTTCAGGTTAATCGCAGGCGACAGTGAGTTGCGGTAAGTGGAACACATCTGACACACTTATAACGAGTACTACAGTAAAAGTACTTTTTGGGTATCAGAAAAAGATTTGACTTTAATGTAAATTCGAAATACACTCATGTCCATAAATTAAGGATAATTCAGAATCACACAGAAATTTAACTCTAAAATAAAAATTTCACCTGTAGATTTATCACACACATCTTGAAGAAGAATATGCAAATTACAGGAAACCACCAGATGGCGCGGATAGTACGTCACAATGACAAGAGTGTAAGAGAGGGGTATATAAGGAATGGTGGCAAAGAAGTAAAATTGTTCACAAGCGCTTTAAAAGCCTTTCAGTGCAATAACCGCATAGTTATGGCACAAAGGAAGCATTTGGATGATTTTTTACGTGGCAGAATTATCGGACGACTGGAATGTGGACGTACCCAGCTTTAAGTATCCGAGGAACTTGGAATCGCCCAGAGTGTCATCTCCAGGCTTTGGCAACGATTCAAGATGATGGTAATGTGAGTAGATGTTACAGCACAGGTTGCCCCTTAGTTACAACGCCGAATGAGGACCGGTATTTAGCAGTTACTGCCAAAAGAAACAGACGGAGCACAGCATCAGACCTGTCTCATTAGCTCTCTTCAGCTACCGGTACGACACTTTCAAGGCAGACCGTGTACAGACGCTTAGGGCACAATGGCTCGTAGGCCTGTCAGATGTGTTCCACTTACCGCAACTCACTGTCGCCTGCGATTAATCTGGAGTAGACAGCATGCATTGTGGACACCTAAACAGTGGTCTTGTGTGATGTTTTCCGACGAGTCCAGGTGTAGTTTGCAGTCTGATTCTCGCCGGACTTTCATATGGAGAGCGCCAGGTACCCGTTACCACCAAGAGAACACCATTGAACGACACCGTTACGGTGGTGGAGGATGGCTCGTCTGGGGAAGAATTATCCTTGGTTCCAGAACTGATCTTCATGTTCAGAGTGTAACGATGACAGGCCACATCTATCGGAATGTCATTCTGGAACAACATGTACGTTTGTTTCGGGGCGCCATGGGTGCTGAATTTCTGTTTATGGATGACAACGCCCGTCCTCACCGTGCAAACATTGTAGACGAATGCCTTCAATTGGAGGATATCACCCGTATGGATTGGCCAGCATACTCACCAGACTTGAATCCAATAGAGCATGTGTGGGATATGCTTGGCTGACGAATTGCAGCCCGTCAACCCCCTCCCACCTGTCAACCGGAACTTCGGAGGGCATTGCTTGATGAGTGGTGTAATATTCCCCCAAGATCAGATTGATAATTTAATACTCAGCATGCCTAGGCGTTGTAAGGCCTGTATTGCATCGTCCGGGAGACATACTCCATATTAACCATCATACTAACCATGTTATACTGTTGTTTGTAAATAGGTTCTTTTTTGAAATTTGCTCCAGGGAGTAAAAATCGCAATTTTTATTAATTATGTCAAACATATAGCATCTTTTTTGCTCTTTACCTATTGTTTAATAAATGGACTTTACAAATAAGTCAAATTTGTTTTGTTTCTGTCTCTTTCTTTGTCTGAACTTCACTATCCTTAATTTATGGACATGGGTGTATTTCAATAATTGCTCATCATTTATGAAAATGTATCGACATTTCAGTATTAGTATGTTCACAGAAGGGTTGGATTAATTGTAATTATTAAATTTATGTTAGTGTCTAATTTATTATTGATTTTTAGCTATTTTTATGAATTTCAAACATATTTAAAAAAAAAGATATATTTAAATACAATATAAAATGTAATTGAATAAAACCATAAGTACAATTAACTCAAATGGAATGAATATTAGAATTAAATGGTTCCTACCTACAAAATGACATCTATTTGTCGATTTGAATTTCCGCCAGTTCCAATCCGCCATCTTGTCTGAAAAAGAAATTATCAGTGTAACAAAATATGAAGCGAATCCAATATTATATATACAGAGAGTGTGTGTTGTAAAAGAGTTTTCTGAATTTCAACTAAATCCAGAAAGTTTTCTTCGCAATATGATTTTACATAATTCATGTTAGCCATGTTTTTTTTTTCAATTAATATGTGAATATTTTCTCTCGAAAACTATTTTCTAATTTGTATCAGTTTTCAATTTCTTTAATTGTATTCGAACACTATTTCTCAAATTAAAAAATCAGATTAAATAAGAACTGTCCATAAGAGCTTATAACGTTGTTGTTGTTCTAATGCAGCTGGCAATACATAGACAGTTCATCTTTATGCCATAAATAAAGGCTGCACCGTTGTAATTCATTTGGCACTACCCAGGGGGCACGTTTAGCTTGAAGATAGGCTACGGACCCGAGTAACACTACCCCACAACGCTTTACGATCCTATTAGACAGTGATTCCGAATCCCTACAAACATCCATGCATGGCACCGCCGGAATCGAACCCAATACCTGTGGTATTGACCGCCAGAGCGCTAGCTACTCGGCCATCAGGCCCCATAAAATCTTATAATAAATAGGGGTAATATGAAACTTTTTAAAATAATTTTTAACTTTAAATAATTAGACATTTATTTTTCGAAGTGTTAATTAAATAAGGATATAGTACATTAGAAATGAATGCATATATATATATATATATATATACATCTGTGAGTTAGGCGGCCAGGACATTAACTGCAATTCAGCATCATGTTCCTGGAACCACTCCAACCCAATTTTAGCCTTGTGACAGGGGCGTTGTCCTGTTGGATCATTCCATTTCCAGCTGGAAAAAGAGGCCATGTATGGGTTCAACTGGTCCGCAATGATCTTCAGATATACTGTAGCATTCATGGTCTGCTCTACCACAACCACGGGTCCCAGAGACGCCCATGAGAACTTCCCCCAAAGCATACACCGCCCTGTGTATGACCTACTGTATATTGAGGGAGCAACTGTTAGCCTGGAAGACGGCAGATCCTGACACGGCCACCGGCGTGATGAATGACAAACCGTGATTCATCTGACCAGGCAACTCTCTCCCACTGATCCATGGATCAGTCACGATGTTCCCGGGCCCAGCGCAGGCGCAGTTGGCGATGACGCTTGGCCAGCAAAGGAACACGAGTGGGACGTTTGCTGCGTAGCCCCATATCCAACAGTGTCCGCTGAACAGTGTGCTCCGATGCTATTCTACTTGGCCCTGCATTGTATTGGGCTGTTAGCTGAGCCACTGTCTGGCTCCGGTTTTGCTTCACCATGCGAGACAGTCTCCGACGACCTCTTTCTTTGATAGCGTGTGGACGTCCAACACCATGTCGTCTACTGCTGGTTTCACCGTCATTCATCCACTTTGCATAAGTACTAACAACTGTAGATCGCGAAAAACCCACGAGTCGTGCAGTTTCGGAAATACTTGTTCGAGCCTTCGAGCCATTGCAATCTGCCCTCTATCAAAGTCGCTTTGATCCGCAGCCTTTCCCATCACACACAGAAGAAAGTGAAAGAATGATTCTTCAGACTCTCCAGCAGCAGTTAAATACCCCTTCCACCTGATCACGTGCCATTCACGTCCTCCAGGCGAGTACATTGCAAAATGTAGGGGTGGCCATAATGTTTTGGCTCTTGAGTGTATATATATATATATATATATATATATATTTCATATTTCTACTTTCACTGTAGTCGTTTATCTTCAAATGTGGCCCTTGGTAGGCAATAGCTGCAAAAATAAAATTCCCTCTAACATTCTTCCTTTATTTGGTCGGATTGGAAGTCTTTATACATGAGTTCTTTTATTACTCGCACTATAGTTGAATAAGGGATATAATGCCATTGCATCTGTTGTTTTTTCCCCTAATGCAGCTGCCAAACACTTAGACAGCTGTCTTTAATGCCTTAAGGCAAGAGCTGCACAGATGTTACTCACTTTGCACTACCCAGGGGGCGTGTAATTTGAAGATAAGCCACGGACGCTGAGAACAATGCCCCCGCAACGCTCAGCTATCCTATTAGACCGGGACCTACTGTTTAAAGTGAATTCGAACTATTACAGTGACATCCATTGCGCTAGCCGCTCAGTAATTCAAGCCCTCCCATGACATCTGTAGAATTCTGGTTTCCTTTTTAGCTAAAAAAAAATTGGCCATTTCATTGCCATATGTTCCACAGTGAGCCAGAACCCATTGCAAAATTACTTTTATGTAAATTTTGCAACATACTTAAATTAGATATACAGTATTTGTAAATCAGCAGGCTTCGGGGCAGTGATGGGCAAACTACAGTCCGCGAACCAACTCCGGCCACCGGAAGATTCTATCCGGCCCGCGGATAGAATTTCAACTCGCCGGTTCGAGGCAAATTCAAAGAAATATATATTTATATGTTATACGCAGTCCAGTCACCACCACCTACTTTTGACGTCAACGTGAAATAATCAATCACATAAGGCAGGTGGCAGCACATTGCAGTGGAGTGTATATAAAGGATGTCCTAGGACATCGGAAAGCATTTCAATCGTAGGCGTAACGCAGAAACGTAGCGATTTATCCGACGTCCAAAAGGGCATAATTATTGTTTCGTGCCAAGGATTGAAGCATTTCTGAAACGGCTAATTTTGTGAACTGTTTCGCGTGCCGCCATGGTAAAAGTATACCGCGCATGGCAAAATGGCACTATCCAAAATCAGCGGCGTGGCACATGTGGTGCGAAGACAGAGGCGAACGAAGTCTACCAAGATGCGTTCGGGCGAATATACGTGCAACTGTTGAGCAACTGACCGCCCTGGTGAACCAAGGGGCTACGAAGAGTGTATCCTCAACAACGGCTCAGCGAACGTTGCTGCGCATGGGCCTCCGCAGCAGCAGACGCCTAAATGCACCAATGCTGACTTCTGCTCATAAGCGACGAAGGCTGGAATTTGCACGCCAGTACAGAAATTGAGGTCTACAGAGTGACGACAGTGGCTTTTTCCGGTGAATTACGTTTTATGCTCCATCGGACAGATGTACGTTGGCGTATACGGCGTGAAACGTCCGAAAGCAAACATCCTGCAACAATTGCCGGAAGGATCCAAGCTGGAGGAGGGAGCATTATGGTTTGGGAATGTTTTCGTTTTATTCACTGGGTGCACTCATCATTGGGGAAGGCACGATGGATCAGCACAAGTAAGAATCTGTCCTCGCGGACTATGTCCACCCCTACATGCGAATTATTTTTTTCCCCAGAAAGATGGCTTCTACCAGAGGACAATGCGAGGTGTCATATGTGCAGTATATGTGAGAGGTGTCATATGTGTCAGTGTATGTGCTAGGTGTCAGTGTATGTGCGTGGTTCGAGGAGCACCAGGATGAGTTTACCGTACTCCCCTGGTCAGCAATGTCACCGGATTTAAACCCAATCGAGAATCTGAGGGACCACCTCAATCGGGTTGTTCGCGCCATGGATCCTCAACTGCGTAATCTGGAGCAGCTGGTCACGGCACTGGAGTCGGCATGGCTCAACATCCCAGTAAACACCTTCAGAATCCTAATTGCCTCTCTTTCTGCACGTCTCGCAGTGCTCCACGGAAACCACTGATATAAATGTAGGATTTGTTTGCCTACTAAGCACCAGATGGAAACACATCACAGACTATGTGCCTTTCACACCAACCTTTTGCCATGTAGTGGCGGCATTGGACCTTGAACTCTGGCCCTGGAAGAAGGGAAAACCCCGTAGTTTGGCGCGAGAGGAGAAAGCTAACGGACATGGGAGACGCTGCGTCAAGCAGCGGTAGAAAATGGTTGTGAATGTATCCATACTTTCTGTAAATATTGATGTAAATATATTCATTAAATATATGTTGTTGAGAGAAAACCAACGCTTCTTTGTGCTAGCTTTGAAATACACCCCTAGATTGCCTCCCTCTGTCGTTAAAAATTTGCTAGACTGGTAGAGAAGTCTAAAAAAATTGGGGGCTAGGACGGATGCGTCTTTTGAAACCGGTGTAACTCTACAAAAATTGGGGTCTCGGCTGAAATGAATTCGTTGGACTGTTGAAAGAAGCCATTTTGTTGGAAGCGTTAGAGATAGCCACCCCGGATATAAGTTATTCTGCGAAGGAAGGTCGCACTGGCCAAGAAGCATTGGAAGGTAATCAATTCTCCGTTTTCGGTGCACACTAAGATAGCCACCCCGGCTATAGCAAGGATAAAGCGAAATTTTTTTTGTGTATCCGGCCACCCTGGCAAAGAAGCATTGGAATTTAATCAATTCTCCGTTTTCGGTGCACACTAAGATAGCCACCTCGGCTATAGCAAGGATAAAGCGAACTTTTTTTTTGTGTATCCGGCCACCCTGTCCAAGAAGCATTGGAAGATAATCGATTCTCCGTTTTCGGTGCACACTAAGATAGCCACCCCGGCTATAGCAAGGATAAAGCGAACTTTTTTGTGTATCCGGCCACCTTGGCCAAGAAGCATTGGAAGGTAATCAATTCTCCGTTTTCGGTGCACACTAAGATAGCCACCCCGGCAATAGCAAGGATAGAGAGAACTTTTTTGTGTATCCGGTCGCCTTGGCTTAAAGTACTTTATAGTGACACATTCCATATTTCCATATTTGATAAAAGGGTCGCCCTGGCCTATTGGATAAAATTGTCAGATAAGACATTTATTTTACAATAATTTGTTTTCATTGCATGATGATATTTAATTTTAATTATTGCATTTTTGTTCTAATTCTATAAAAGTAATTGTTTTCATTGTGTTTAAATTTAAAAGGTTATTTTAGAAAGAGAATTCTATACAGTTGCTATTTTTTATTTGTTTTAAATACTTAATCATTATTTTTAATTTGGGATATTCTATGCATTTGAATCATATGTTTTTATATGCCTTTCTTTGATAAATTATTATTAACTAGTAAAATATCTAGAAATGTTTCGGTATTTGGATGATAGAGTAGAAAGTGCTATTTGACTTAACAACTTGTTGATTTAACTGATGTGTACTTGAGTTTATGAAATGCTAATTGATTATAATTGAAATATTTTAAAATGCTTCTATATTTAGATGAGTATTAATATTTTTGTGAAGTATTATTTGTTTTGAGTTTTATATCAAATTAAGGGTAAGGCTCATTTATTTTTATTGTTTGTTTTGGAGATATAAATTTTAAGAAAATTTAAAATGGCTTATTTAGCTAAAGGTCTAAAAGAAGACTTAAATATATTATGTAAAGAATTATCAATAACCACAGAACTCGATTTCAGAATTATTGATTATAAGAATGCTATTCTTAAAAGCGACGATTATGATGAGGGATTTTGTAGGGAGTTGTTAAACACCATTATAAATCAGAGGAACACAAAAGAGATGAAGGCGAACGACGTCGTAAAAGTGAATTTGAGTTTAAAAATTACAAATAATGCGCAAAAGGTCAGATTATGTGTTCGGAAACTCAAACACTGAGGTTGGGAATAGACTCCCTGATAGAGAGGAAAAACAAAACAAACACAGTTCAATATTTGATAGAATTAATGAAAATCGGAAAACAACTAATGAAAATCAGGAATCTCCAAATATTAGTGTTGCTCAAATCCCTTTTGCAATGTTTACAGAAAGGCATATAACAAAAGAGATTAAGTTGAATAATAGAAATGTGGTTGCAATTGTCAAAACAGGTAGTTCCGTAAGTCTATTACGGGAAGATGTGTGTGGTGAAATACCGTATGTTTCTAATAAAGGAGTAGTTTTGGTGGGTATTGGAAATTCGTTGATTTCCACTATGGGTTCTATACAACAAGAAGTTACTAAGATGAAAATAATTTCACTTTGACATGGCATGTAGTGCCAACCGCAAGCTTACTGTTTCAGGCGGTCATAGGAGCTGATATTTTGGGTCAGGCTTCAATGAATTTCGTAAATGATAATGTGGAATTTTGTAAATACGAAACAAAGACATGTTCAAAGCAGGCATTCAAATTAAATTTGGGCAATGAGGTTAAACTGTGTCACACTAGTGACACGCTGGTAAAAAATAAACCCACAGATGCTATTTCTTCGTGTAATTCAGATGTAACTGAAACCATTGATACATCTAGGAGAATTATGTCGAAAGACAACAAAGTGTATCCTACACATGTTAGAATGTTACCTAGAAAAGTCGTTAAACCTGAGGTCTTGAGTAGTGTTATTAAACATTTAGGATGTTCTGATCCTTATCAAGAAACCTATTTAGGAAAATCGTCTGTAGTATCTAATGATAAAAAAATTGAAGATTTGGCTGAGGGTAAATTTGATATTACTAGAGAAGATAAGGTAGAGCTACTTAGTTTAGAAGATAAGCATGAGTTTCCACAAAAGGAAGATGTAGTTCAGTTTCAAAGGGAGTAGCGAAGGATGAATGCGTTGTTAACGTTAAAGCTGTCAGAGCAAAAATACACAGTATCGCTGCTACAATTAAAGGTAATTTGGGGTTTTTATCGTACGAAGCAGAAGAAAGGGAAAAGCTGTTAATTCCCGTATCTGAAGTTAAAAGTGAGGAAAACGTACAATCTGGGGATAAAATGGAGAATGGTGTTGTTCTTCGTCAACGTACTGGAAAATATACTGTGATAATGTTGTGAAGATAGGTGACGGTCGAAAACACCAGCGGTATGAGGGACTGCGTCGCTCGCGTGGTGTATCAGTTGGCGGAATACCTCGTCTAACCCACATTCAACAACCTAAAGGATATGATAGATCAACGGGTTTTAAGTTGCGCTTATCCGAGTACAGAGATCCAAATCATTCAAAGGAAAGATTTCGGGGTAAGAAGGGAAATTCAAAGCGTACTAGAGGCATTCGAAGACGTTTTAAGGAAGGAGAGGATTCCTCTGATCCTCTTATGCAAAAAATTTGATTGAGGTTTATATAATACCTAATGTTAAATACTATTTCTATTAATATGATATGTTTTTGTGTCTTACTATTATTTCTTATATGTGGTATAAGCTTTTTTAGAATTTGATATTGATATAATTTGATGTATTCCGGAATTTGATATCAGTATTAATCGCGTATATTTCAGAATATGATATTGTTGGAACTTATTGCTTTTGTATGGTATATTCGAACATTAGTTTCTGCTTTATTTGCTATTTTTATTATTTGTCATTATACTTTATTAATATGATATTTTGCCATTAGTAATGTGAACTACTGATAATCATATTCTCCAATTATTTGATTTTTGTGTGTTAAGTCACTGTGGGCAGTGACCTGCAGGATGGCCGATTCTGTAGGATTTGTTTGCCTACTAAGCACCAGATGGAAACACATCACGGACTATGTGCCTTTCACACCAACCTTTTGCCATGTAGTGGCGGCATTGGACCTTGAACTCTGGTCCTGGAAGAAGGGAAAAAACCCGTAGTTTGGGCGAGAGGAGAAAGCTAACGGACATGGGAGACGCTGCGTCAAGCAGCGGTAGAAAATGGTTGTGAATGTATCCATACTTTCTGTAAATATTGATGTAAATATATTCATTAAAAATATGTTGTTGAGAGAAAACCAACGCTTCTTTACGTCGCTTTGAAATACACCCCTAGATTGCCTCCCTCTGTCGTTAAAAATTTGCTAGACTGGTAGAGAAGTCTACTTAAATGATACTGCTCAATTAGTATTATTTATAAGAACTGTTGATGGCAACTTTGAAATTACCGAGGAACTGGCGTGCAGGCATTCTTTAAAGGGAACTACAACGGAATTTCGTGAATTTAAGGAAGGACTTTTAACTTTGAAAGTGCCTATAATAAATTTATGCAATATTACGACCTATGGAACACCAAATATGCCAGGAAAAAAATCTGAATTTCTTGGACTCTTTAATCAAAACTATCCGGGAACAATGCTGTTGTTCTACATTGTGTTATACATCAAGATGCTCTGTGTAAATTTGCATTGAATATGAAACCCGTGCTTGATGCAGTCGTGAAGCTTATAAATACTATTCGATCTCGTGGACTTACTCACAGGCAATTTCAAGATTTTCTTCAGTCAGTGCAATCTGAATACTCTAATGTACTGTATTACTCGAAAGTAAGGTGGCTTAGTGCAGGATGTGTATTTGAGCACTGAAAGACGACATTGTGTCGGTCTTATATGAGGAACAGTGTTCTGCGGAGGGTGAAATGTTAGAAGATACAGAATAGCTTTCGGACTTCACAGATCTTCTATGTCATATGAGCAACTTGAATCAATTTATCGACGATATCTGGGCCGATCTCTATGCTTTTAAACTAAAACGTAATATTTTTGCCGGGCAGCTAACTAAGAACGACTTGTCTCATTTCCCGAGGTTAAATTCAATACTCTCAGTAACTGTAGAGAAGCTTAAGAATTATGAAGATGGCTAGAAACCACTGCATTTTGAGTTCGAACACGCCGATTTCAAGATTTCAGTGCCATTTAAACAGAATTGGATATTTTTACCATGCCTTTCAATGTAAATAGTGAAGCAGTGAGGTCAGATTTGCAAGTTGAACTAAATGAGTTGCAATCTAACAATCATCTCAAGCAGTTGTTTTAAATATGCCAAGGTTAGAGTTTTACAAATCATTATCGAAAGTAAGTTTCCCAAATTTAATATCTCACGACCAGAAAATCAGTGCTAGGTTTGCTTCATCTTATATATGTGAACAAGTGTTTTCAACTATGAACTTTAGAAAGAATTATTTCGGAAGTAGACTGACCGATGAGCATTTAGTGACGTTCCTTAGAATCAGTACATCTCAATTCGATACTCAATATAAGAAACTTTTAAAAATGAAATCGCAATTTCATTCATCTCATTAACATATTTGAATTCTAATACTTGGCGCTTGGTACCACAGGTATTGGTTCGAACCCGGCGTTGCCATGGGTGTTTGTAGTGATTCGGAATCCACTTTAAACCGTAGGTCTCGGTCCTAATAAGATCGTAGTGTGTTGCGGGGAGATTGTTACTCCGCGTCCGGGGAGTATCTTCAAGTTACACGCCTCTCTTGGGCAGTGCAAAGGGAGTAATGTCGATGCAAACCTTATGGCATAAGAGATCACGGTCTATATTGCCAGCTGCATTAGAAAACAAACAAATTGTATTGCTTGTATATTGTTTTTAAAATTTTAGAAAAATTTATCTTGGCCCGCCAAACTTTTTTTTTTTCGATTTTTGGTTAGCGACCGAAAAATTTTGCCCATCCCTGCTTCAGAGAGATGATAGCCAAAATTTCAGATATCGAGTGTGACAAAATAACGGCATTATCAAAACTCCCTCACCTAAAAATCAGGGGATTCGGTTGCCAACCTAATGACATTGGTATGGCAAAGAGTCCAAGGGACGAATAAAAAGTAAACGAATCAGAGAAGTCACCAGATCCGCCATTTTCCTCTTTTGAAATGCGGGATCCCGCCATGTAAATATGCAACCGTTCCTGATTGGGATATTTGCTTTGTTTAGTTTCCAAGACAATAGCTATCCCCTAACTTCATTTATTATCTTCTTATGCATAGAGTGAATCAAGTTAACTCCACCCTCACTTTAACCTAGTGCCTCATTGATTGGGAAAAATTTCATCTCCGGCTGAAAATTCGAATCTCTCTTTTATGTTCTGAATTGTTTGAATAAGACCTACCGGAGTTTCCAATTTTCTATTTTTATTTGTGCCACAATTTCTCTAGTAAGTGTTGCTTGGCAGCCCTATTAATTTTTCAAAAAATAACACACAGTTAATTAAAATAATACAATTAATTTTAATTTAAAATATAATTAATTTTCCAAAGAAGAATCATTGAGTTTCATCAACAACCTCTTATACTGGTCTTTTATCGGTAAGCAATCATCATCATCATTGACGCAACAGCCCAGTGTGGTCCAAGGCCGTCTACCTACTGGCAGATTTCGTGACGTGAGATGTTTTTCTTTTTTTATGGGGTAGGGTTGTCAGCTCTACGCCCAACGCTCAACAGTCATATGCGACCTGAACCTACGGCTTAAAGTGGATTCCGAACCACTACAAATATCCATGGCAACGAGCGCCAGAGCGCTAGCCAATCGGCCATTTAGACCTCTCGGTAAGCACTAGCACAGCTAAATTAGAGTCGTTTTTACTGTCCAGGTAATCAGTCTCAGAATTTGATTTTGAACAGCGTCCAATCTGTACATTGCCTCTTTACTACATGTTATAACAGGCTCGCAGCAATAGGTTAAAGTATGTCTGATATACATTTTAAAAGTTAAATTAAGTGTATCTATGCGGCAATCCCACTTTACCTTGCTAGTCTATTCAAATTTCTAGATCGTTCTTTAAATTCTGAAACAACCTCCTTAAGTGCCTTTCAAGTTAGCTTCTTATCAAACATAACACCCAAATACATGGTGTAACCTTACTTGAGTACTTTAAGCATAGTGCCCTTATAGTGGGCCTGAATGGTCGAGTGGCTAGCGCTCGGCACTACATGTTTCGGGTTCGAGTCCCGACGGTGCCACTGATGTTTGTAGTGGTTCGGAATCCACTTTAAGCCGTAGTTCCCTGTCTCATATGACTGTAAGAGCATCACGGAGAAAAAGTCAGACTTCTACCTACGGGTTCTCCATCACAACAGAAGCTGCTTCCTTCCACTTCAACCATGAGTGCTCGGGCAACGAGCTCGTGGGCTTGGTCTAGATTAGATATCTAGCAAGTGGGATAAGTACCAACAACCCTTATACTCAATATTCATTTTCGTTGGTTGCCGATTCAACCTACACCTTGTTGATCTCCATCTCATTTTCATCACACCAATCAAAATGAAGAATCATTGAACTATTAATTTTACCTATCATCTGACTTTGTTACTCCCTGGGAGGCGATGTCCAGAAAACTAAATCATCAGCATAAAGAGCACACTCAGTACCATTTACCTCCTCCAACACTTTTGGGAGCCTATTGACAATATATATATATTGAAAAGGGTGGTACTTTGTAATGCGTCCCTGTTGTAATCCAGTATGCGTTTGCTTTGAATTGGACGGTATGACTTCCATATCTCACTGCACAAAAGCACATCCTGACTCAACAGACCTTGTTTGTTGCAACTCTCAGCATCGCTAGCATCTTTCCACCGTCACCCATCTCTCCATCTTTTATAAGCATTAAATTGCAACACTCTGTCATAGGCTTATCCAAAATCAACAAACTCTGCAACAAGAGCCTTGCACTGATTTAAGGCATCTTTAATTGCCTGTGATAACAATAAAACTTAATGATTCGTAGCTTGGAATTTTCTAAGCCTTGCTTGGCAGTATTGCAACAAATTGATGTTTCCGAGGAAGAAAACTAATCTCTTCTTTGCCATACGCTCCATCACTTTACAGATAATACCAATCAATAGTATAAGTATATAAATCGTTACTTCCGAAAGGATTTTATTTTTCTTAGCAATTGGTATAATAATTGCTTTTACCCATTCTGCAAGAACCTCGGTTTTCCGAAACGGGTTGTGTGACTGCAGTAATACTTCAAGATGACTGGACTGGAATTTTTACAAGTTTCTGTACATGGATTGCCTTCTTTAGATCCTGCATAGTAAAATATTCTTAGAATATGTCCTCAAAACAGAGGTTCTTTTTACTCTTCATCAGTAGTTTAGTTTGTCTCTCCTTGATTTTTATATTACTTGACTTTCTCTGTTGTTGAGCAAACAGGCAGTAAAAACTCCTGCAATGTCCTTATCGTGAGTAAGTTGTCCATTATAAGTTATTTCGACTGTTTTTGGTGTTTATTTATTAGAACTGAGGCAAAATTATACATTTTATTATTATCCTTCCTAATGTCTATATTTGAAAAAAAAAAAAAAAACTTCGCAAACATTTGATGTTTGCACTTATTAATTTCCATTTTTAATTTTGCTGAATCTCTCGAATTATTTATACCTTCCTTCTTTTTGGATTCCTCAGCCTGATCGCTAGCATACTATTGAAACCAAGCCTTGGCTTCAATAGTATTTTTTTTTTTTTTTTTTTTTTGCCAAAATGCAATGCTTTATTAACACACGAAATTCCTTTTTATCCATTTTTTCAAACTAACAAAAGTTGCTTCACTAAAAATGCTAACAGCTGTCAAATTTATACACGTGTCTTTTGAAGGTTTGGGCTAACTAAAAATCATATGACTTTAATACTAGTAGCGCCATCTATGTGTTAGCCTACGAACTTTTAAGCCCACCTGTTAAAACAAAATCATTCTGGGGCCTTCGTATAGCTTAAAAAAATATCTTTGGAATTAGTTTTGAGTATTGATTTCCTCTTAGGTAAGAAACCAGCTAAACATTCGATGTGGACAGATTATTAAATAAAATCGCCATTTCCATTTCAGTCTTGAGCCTGAAAATTAATCATAGTATAAATCCAACTTTAAACTAACACTTACTCGACGTCCTTCGGTGAAACTCGAAATCGGGAACAGAACCGATAATGGGGACAAAAATAGAGAAAAGAACTGGCTGTGTAGAACATAACAACTGTCATGATGTAAATTCCAATTATATAGTAATAATCTGAAAACAGAAAAAATTCTTCATTACATTTTTCTAAATACTAAGCAGCAATAGACTGCAAAACCACAATTTCTAATCGCTTTAAAACGTTACAAGTCTTAGTTTTGAAGATTTTATTGATTATAGAAATTCGGAAAGAACATTTCAAATAAACAGCGTTTAATCAGAAATAAAATTTTCTGTTTACGTCCATATTGTCAAGAAGAGTCTACCTACATCAAACGATGGGATAATTTTTAGGGACGTTAGTTGCCCAGCATTTGCATTCTCAAGCTCCGATATGACATGCGATGCACGTGATCATAATCGTCATCGACCTCGCTTGCAATGCTGCGATAGATGCTCCCAATAAATGAAAACCTAATCTTTCCTTCGCGCTAGCTGCATAATCTTAACAATGGAACACATTTTCGGCCATTAGAATAAGATTTTGTTTGGTAACATCCGTTGGACAACTACATGGGGGTTTTTCCGGTTTTCCTTTTGATTAATTGGATAAACCATTCGAATGACCTTACGTGAAATATTTCGTAGCTTCCATTTCAAATATAAGGAAAAATGCACAAGAAACAGATAGTGGCAAATATGTTTTTCTCAATAGAGGCGATTCTGAAACCCCGAATTTGCATAATTCACGGATGATTTTGAATTGTACTTACATTTACCTTATCTAGATAAGATACTGTGCTATTTTACGTTGCAGCTTCTACATGGCTGAGTCAGTAAGCACCTTAAAGTAAAAAATTGTATTTTGATCGAAATAGGTCTTTTGCAACATTATTGTCAGATTTGATCCTGATATGATTTCTTAGTTTTTCTATTGTGTGCAACGAAAAAGATCTTAAAAATTGAAACGCTTCATTCAAACAGTGATTGTAACTAGGGTACGCAACTACACCTATTTTCACTAGGGGCATCTAGGTAAACGCTGAATCAGTTACAATTTTGCTTTGTTCGTGGTGAATAAATTATATTTTGGCATTGTGAATTTTTCTTACTAAATTTTGTACATGTCAGGATTATTAAATGTATTTTTGTAATACCCTGCACTGTACATATTAATATATGTATTTTTAAGCCATGAAACGTTAATGCCTGACTATATTAATTCAAAATATTTATACAAAAAAAATGCATTACATGTTCTAAGTCTTTTAAAGAAAATTCTAAAGTGATTTTTAGCAAAAGCTTAAAAAATTATGTAAGTACTATAAATATAATGTAGTGTCACATTTGCCTACAATGTAAAATTCAAGATGGTTTCTATACTTACACTCCTCCATGAATGAAATGTTCCAATGGATTTTTTTTTAAATCTTTGTAAAAGAAATATGCTGCTGAATTGGGCTGAAAAAATAGATAATTGTTACACTTCTTTCTAAAATAAGGAATTTTTAAAAGGTATAGGAAAAAGAAAGCATTTTAATCTATTTACGGCACTTGATAAAAATCGTTACTGAGTTGTAACAATTTTTATTTACATTTTTAACATTCTCAGAAACTTACTTATTTTTAATTTAATTTTCCTTATAGGTTCAAATTTTTTTCAAATAAAAATGCTCACCTTATAAACACTTAGTATAAGTTTTTTATGTGGTAATGTTTATTGGACATTTGTTTTCTCTGCAAATTTTCAATATGTATGCTGACTTTTTACAGTTCTCCATTTCTGTTGAATAATGATATGTGAGGTGGCCCCAGATACCATTTCGGGGATATTTTCAATTTATATGAGGAAATCAACAAATGCTACCAAAAAATTGTAAAGTGGCCATTGAACATCATATATAGTCATATTCCCAGATCAAAAGCGTAAATGCATTTGATAGCGAAATAATTGGAACAGAATAGGAGTAAGAATTTGTTTTTCTTTTAAATCTGTTTCACAGATTATATAATTGTTTCTTTAGAGAATATTCACAAATAAAAATAATCGGTAAGTAAATATGGGTAAAAATAGTTATCATTATTAAATGTCATCAAGTTTTAAATCAATTTTAGTTTTCTCTTTTAAAACCTACATTTAAATATTCTCTGAAAAATACTTCTTTTTCTGTAAATTCAAGATGTTTTCTTTTTTTTTTTTTTATTATGGCACCCTTTGTCTTACAAGTTAAAGCATATTGTTTTGGAAATATTTAAATTATTGTTGTTCTGAAATTTTAATAATTTTCGAACAGGATTTAGATATAACTGAATCTTTGCGAGAAATATTAACCACTTAATACTTGAAATTGCATTTTTAAAGAAAATTAAACATTTACACTTGATTAAAAAAAGGGTATAAAAAAAAAAAGCTGAACATGTCTTTCATAAAGAGAAAATTTAATAGTTTTTTATATATGTTAAAAGTATCATAAAATAATACCAAGTTTTAAAGTACTATTTTTATTGTGTACCTATTTAATATAAAAAAAACTTCACACTTTTATTTAAAAAAATTGTGATTTTTATAAAATTTCATTAAATGTACAAGATTTACTGTTCTTGAATTTTTATTATAAAATATAAAATAATATTTATATAGAATAAAAAATTTCAATTAAAAATAATATAATTCTATACTAAACTTAATATGTAAATATAACACCGTCAAATTGCAACAACTGCTGATTGATTTTAATCTCCTTATGATGAAATATTCTAGTATATTCACAGAAAAATAACAATAGGTATAAAAACGTAAAAAGCTTCAGAATTATTGGTTTTAAATTTAATTTATTTTCCGAAATGGTTTTATATATAATTCACTTAATTTTACTTATAAATTATGCTAAAATCAGTTGTAAAAAGTCCATAAAATACAAATGTCAATATAAATCTCAATGATTTTAAATGGGACAATAAATTGTTTACGTGACAGAATTGAGTTTTACTTTCCTTTTTAACTCTTTCATAAAATTGACCTAGGTTTAAAACACATGTTTAAATATCTAAATAAAAGAAATAATTATTTTTAAAAAGTTAGTTTAGTTATTTACGAGTAAAATATTTATAAATATTTCTGTTTGATTTTTTTTTTTTTTTTATCAATTCTGTCAAAAGTAATGAATGAATTGTACATCAAGGGAAAGTGTCAACAATATGAAAATTCACATATAACATAGCTTAATATTTACTTTTCTATTAAATAAAGATATATTTAATTTTATTATTAATATGTTGAATTTTATCGTTAAATAATGATTATTGTTAAATAATGCACTAATTAATCAGTTACTCAAAGAAACGACCACTTACCTAGAAGGTCTCAACAAAAGTGATCTGAGGAACGGGAAGAACAAATTCATCCTTTGCGTTGCCATGACAACAAAGCACTCCTCTCAATTTTTATTATTTCTGCGCATTTTGTGTGAAACAAAAAAATGAAATAGCAACCAATGTGTGACATTAATAATCAGTTTTCAGGATAAAGTATCTCTCACTCTGTGTGTGTGTGTGTGTATTTGTTACATCCCATACTTTAAAATTTTCCTTTGCAATTTAGTCAGCTAAACAATTAAATTTTTGGCAAAAACTAAATTAATTTACAATGCTACTGTGTTATAATAATAAATAATAAAATAATTAATATGTTATAATAACATCAAAAATTAAAGAAAAAAATTTTGTTTTCAAAATTAAAGAATAACTATGCCAAAACTTTTATTTTTTTATGGAAATGTTGATTGATAAATGCCAAAGCAGATATTACAATAACTAACAAAACATTGGTAATTGTGTAATTTTATTTGTTATCATAATATTTAGTCAGGGAGGGTTTTTCTCTCGTAAACACGTCTGATATTATAGTACACTATACTGGTTGTTAATTAGAGATAATTAATTTTAGAAAAAATTTTTTTCCTCCGAAATAAATTTAGAAAATTTTAGGATTGTTATCGTCGTTTTAGAAATCCAAATCGAGCCAAGATTGAAGGTGTGAAGAAACTGTAGTTGGTACATTCCTCCTATTTTAAAAATAGATTTACATTGGAATTTACCGTAGAAAGTTATTGTTAACGGTTTAAGAATAAAAACACATGCTCTTTTATTCGAAAACCAAACGCACTCTGCCCTGGTTACATTTCTTTCTTCTGCCAGCCAGCTCACGTCCATGCAGACGAGGATATTTATATTATCTGGTGCTGGCTTCCACTTCGTTATTTTTTTTTTTTTTACATATTATGCATGTGGAGCTATTTATCCATGAGGCAACAGTCATAAAAGCCAAAAAGGATTTGCAGATTAAAATTTTTGATGATTTGTAAACAATAAATGAAATTTAAAATTAATGTTCCATATTTTAAAATTTAACTATTAAAGTGGCTTTCAAAACTATTATATTCTGCTTCAAATTTCCATGTGTGTATGTTAATTAATATAGAACTAGGGTACATGTTTATATATAAAATGTAAATGTATGTAGGCTCATATGTAAATAAGAAATTATTTGATATGAGGCTGAGGCAATACTGAGGCCAGCTGAAATTATTTTAAGAATAATTCGGTTTTTTTTTTGGGGGGGAGGTGTTCTTTTAGATTTTAACATTAAACAGACGAGCAATGAAAATTCTAATATCGAATACTTTTTCAGGCGTTTACTATGCATAGTTTTATAATTAAATAATATTCAAAAAGAAAGTAGAAAAAAGTCCAAAATGGTCTTGTATTCTGCTTCATAGTCATTAAAAGCTTTCTCTGGATAGCACTGACTTAAAACTGGGCGACCATTTTAAGAATAATGAATACTTCAAACATGCAGCAAAGAATAAGAAGGGAAAAAAAGAGAAATTCTCATTTTCAATGCATAATTTACGAGAGCTACATTTTCATTGTTGGCAAACTATGAAAACAATAAAAGAAGAAAGATAGCCACAACATCGTTTTGCAATCTCTGCTGTGGTGGAGATGAGATAACGTCTCAATTTTGAGGAGCAGAAGAAGGGAATGAATTTATCTCCCTTAGTAGGCGTCTTGATATCGGTGTGCTTGGGTAATAGCCTTCTCGTTAACATGTTTTTATATTACTGTACAAAATTACATTTACTACATTTAACTGACATTTGAAAACTGATTGTTGCGCTGTTTTGAAATGAAGGTAGGACGGACGGATTTCAGAAGCATCTCGTTAGAGAGCTTCACAATGTATCACAATGAATCTGAGCTGAAACGGACGTCAATGATTGTAAAATTAATGATTGTAAACTATTTTTAAAAATATCCTTCTATTTGCACAAGATGTTTAAGCAATTTTACATAACAAATAAAACCGGGTAGGTGTTTTTTTTAAGCATAGGTTACATGAAAGAACCATTTTTTTCTCTATGCTGAAACATCTAAAACTTTATGTGGCCCCTCATTTAATTAATTTAATTTTAGATTGAAAGCTGATTTAGATTGATTGACTAGACTGATTTAGTAGGTCAATGTTGGTTGAATAAGAAGAAAAAGCAGGTGATAGGCCTCATTCTAGTTAAAGTGCAAACAAGAACGATACTCTAAGGGCCTTACAGGTTCCCATCATTTATTCAAGTCCTAAATTCTAATAATGATTCGGCCTTGAACTTCTGAAACAAGTTCCATCACTTTTAATTCATCCTGGTTTCCAGAAAAAAATAGTAATATCTTAATTATACACTCTAAAGCTTCAATATATTTCGAGCTTCTAATATTAAAATAATGTTTCGTTTTGACAATTTTAAAAAAAAAATAGGTAAATTACTTTTTATTTAAATGAATGCTTTACATAATCATCACATTTTATTTCAAAATGTACAAGTTAAATTTTATTTCAAAGTTTCTATTTTTAGTTTTTTCCAGCATTTTACCATGATTTCCTTTTTTTTCAATACATAGTTTCGTTACATATAAAAAAAAAAGTGAATGCAATCAATATTAGCTTATGAAAGTAGACAAATTATGCTCAAATTTTCTCAAAATATTTCTTGACTTTTAAGAGATAATATGTTAACAATCATATTTTTTTATTTCATTTCTAAGAAATAGCCTTATTGTTGGGAACATGTTTTTATATTACTGTACAAAACTACATTTACTACTTTGAAAACTTCTTAATCAAAACTTTTTAGTACATTACATTTTTCTTTGAAATCTACAACTAAATTTAAAGTAAAATTTTACATACATTCAAGAAGTACCGAATTTTTTAGAATTATATTAATCTGCTATTTTTTAGAATTATAATGATCAATATTAATCTGCCAACGTACGCCAAAAGAGACAATTAAGTTTTATTAATAAAAGTTTCTAATTCAAAAAAATGTAACAGTTGAATTGCTTAGAAAAGGATATCACATTTTGATGCATTGTAATTATATATTAATACTAATAATTCTAATACAGTACAGTACTCAAACGGTACAGTAACTATTAATGCCACGTGATTCTTATTTTTTTTTCTTTTGAATTTCTTTAATCATGTTCTCTCTGCTTCCCGTGTGATAACCAGGAAGAAAGGGATATGTCTCACCTTGCTTCCTGTTCTGCACTGCCTCCTGTTTATGCAAGCGTTATTGGAATGCCAGACTTAAGTGGATGGATTAAATGAAGTCATTTGTTTCCATTAAATGAAGTCATTTGTATCTGTTGTCCTGTAAACTTGCCATTGGAAATAAAAAATATGTTTTATGTATATTAATTGCTTCAGATTTCAATTTTTAAAATTCCTAATTTACTATTCAAGAGTATTTGAAATTAATAACTTGAACCTGCTTGTTAAGATGATAATAATAGATTTTTAATAGATGTATGTAATATGTTTTTTTTGTATATTTAACAATTTCACAAGTTTATTTTAATTATTAAAATTAAAGTAAACTTATGATATTGCTAAATATATACCAATATTTAACTTTGTGTTCATAAAAAGTATCTTAAAATACCTTATATAGACTATACAGATCTACTTCTGTTCATAATTCAATTCTTTTTATTCAAATTTGGTTATTTATGCGATTATTTATTATTTGCATAGCATTCTTGTTTTTTAACTTTTTGTAAATTTTTAAAAATATTGAACACAAATAATTAAGTAATTATCATGTGTAATTGTAGTAATTTTATTATAATAATAAAATAAATACATCAATCACAATTTTAGAAATTAATATATATATATATATATAAATGTGTGTGCGTGGTTTGTAATGTTTCGTAAAGCAATGTTTTGGATACTCATGCGCACTAAGAAAGAAAACACTATTGGTATGGATGATATGGATAAAAACAAGTAATATAAAAAATTTAAGTCAATTCCTATTTATTTTAGTTAATTTTTATTAAATAATTACAATTAATATAAATATGCATATACATATGACAGAATCAAAATATTATGGCAAAATAATTTTCAAAAATTTATTGATTTTCGTAAGAATTGAACTCGCATTCTTCGTCTTCACGTGAAAAATTCTAAATTCCTGCATTTTACCGTTTGAGCTACTGTCTGCTGATTTCAATTTTCATTACAAACTGCTAAAATTCTATTTAAAGTATTAAAAGTTATTAAATTTAATTCCTCATCATAACTAACTCGACAGCCCGTTGTGGGCCTTGCCCTTCTTTTAAGTAATCCAGCCAGGCTGTTCTCCTCTTGGCTGTGGACTACCATTTTTTTATTTTAATAACATTAACATCAGAGTCTAAACAGCCGACTCATCTCTTTTTCGGTTTTCCCTTGGTCTTTGTCCATAAGGGGTCACACCGAAAACCCTCAAAACAGCTCTATCATTTTCCATTCTCATGAGATGACCGGCCATCTCATTCTGTTCAGTTTAATAACTTTTAGAACGTCAATATCTCTAAAAATGTTTGTAAAGTTCAAAATTATATCTTCTAAGCCAATTTCCATTGCCATTGATGCACTTTTCTTTCAAAGATTGCCAACATTTTCTCTTTTTTTTGCTGTTAGTGACCATATTTCAGTATGAGAGTATTATACAATAAAATTTTAGTTCTTCTTTTAATCAGATGGTATCAGGTTTCTAAGACAAAATAGGCAGCGATTGGCAGCAATAATTCTCTTTCTGATCTCGGGGCTGATTTCATTTTGGTATTCAATCTCAGATCCCAAGTAAGTAAACTTTTTAACACTTTGAAATCTATGTTGCTTGATTTCAAAGAAATCACCAGGATAGTCTCTCTTTCCGCAAAACATGTATTTGGTCTTTCCTTCATTTATTGTTAGATTAAATTTAATTAATGAATTAATATTTGAAAAACAGTATTGACATCAAGTGTCATCAAGTTCAAAAAAATGTATTTGAACTAGAGTGAATGAATAAAAAGTATTTCATGAACGACTGAAAATGTGAACAAGATATATATTTAGGGAGAGTGTGAACTAATACTAGAAATTGAAAAAAAATTCAACTAGCAACGGATTCTTTGATTTCAATATTTATTTTTATGCAATAGGCAGAGAATTAAATTATTTTTTTGTTTATTAAGTAGGATTTTATATATATATATATATATATATATATATATATATATATATATATATATAAATATTAGCAGAGCATTTTACAGCATTTTCATGTCCATAAATTAAGGATAATTCAGAATCACACAGAAATTGAACTCTAAAATAAAAATTTCACCTGTAGAATTATCCCACACATCTTCAAGATGAATATGCAAATTACAGGAAACCACCAGATGGCGCGGATAGTACGTCACAATGACGAAAGTGTAAGAGAGGGGTATATAAGGAATGGTGACAAAGAAGTAAAATTGTTCACAAGCGCTTTAAAAGCCTTTCAGTGCAATAACCGCATAGTTATGGCACAAAGGAAGCATTTGGATGATTTTTACGTGGTAGAATTATCGGACGACTGGAATGTGGACGTACCCAGCTGGAAGTATCCGAGGAACTTGGAATCGTCCAGAGTGTCATCTCCAGGCTTTGGCAACGATTCCAAGATGATGGTAATGTGAGTAGATGTTACAGCACAGGTTGCCCCTTAGTTACAACGCCGAATGAGGACCGGTATTTAGCAGTTACTGCCAAAAGAAACAGACGGAGCACAGCATCAGACCTGTCTCATTAGCTCTCTTCAGCTACCGGTACGACACTTTCAAGGCAGACCGTGTACAGACGCTAAGGGCTCATTGGTCTATATGCTCGTAGGCCTATCAGATGTGTTCCACTTACCGCAACTCACTGTCGCCTGCGATTAACCTGGAGTAGAGAGCATGCATTGTGGACACCGCAACAGTGGTCTTGTGTGATGTTTTCCAACGAGTCCAGGTTTAGTTTGCAGTCAGATTCTCGCCGGACTTTCATATGGAGAGCGCCAGGTACCCGTTACCACCAAGAGAACACCATTGAACGACACCGTTACGGTGGTGCAGGATGGCTCGTTTGGGAGGAATTTTTCGTGGTTCCAGAACTGATCTGCATGTTCAGAGTGTAACGATGACAGGCCACATCTATCGAGATGTCATTCTGGAACAACATGTATGTTTGTTTCGGGGCGCCATGGGTGCTGAATTTCTGTTTATGGATGACAACGCCCGTCCTCACCGTGCAAACATTGTAGACGAATGCCTTCAATTGGAGGATATCACCCGTATGGATTGGGCAGCATACTCACCGGACTTGAATCCAATAGAGCATGTGTGGGATATGCTTGACCGACGAATTGCAGCCCGTCATCCCCTCCCACCTGTCAACCGAAATTTCGTTGTTCATTGCTTGATGAGTGGTGTAATATTCCCCAAGATCAGATTGATAATTTGATACTCAGCATGCCTTGGCTTTGTAAGGCCTGTATTGCATCGTCCGGGAGACATACTCCATATTAACCATCATACTAACCATGTTATACTGTTTTTCGTAAATAGGTTCTTTTTGAAATTTGCTCCAGGAGTAAAAATCGCAATTTTTATTAATTATGTCAAACATATAGCATCATTTTTGCTCTTTTTACCTTTTGTTTAATTAATAGACTTGTTTAATAAATAAGTCAAATTTGTTTTGCTTCTGTCTCTTTCTTTGCCTGAACTTCATTACCCTTAATTTATGGACATGAGTGTATTTTTCATAAGTGTATAATTCTTTTAATTTTAAGATAATTTAAGGCTTAGGAGAAATTTGATTTTTTAGAATAAATATTTAATTAAATGAAAAATGTAAGAAGATTACAAATAAAATAATAACATATATTTATTTGTAATTTGTCATGCATAGTTAATAATAAAATATTAAGTCAGAAATGATTTAGTATAATTCACTTTTATAATTACCGTAAAGTTTATTATGGTCTTTACCTTTTTCAACAAAAAGGAAGAGTAAAAACATCTTCTCTTAAAAATAAATTGAAATCGCTGAATAAAATTGTTTCTTTTTATAAAGTTTATTCCTTGAGTTCCTGTGATATATCTAGTGATAATTTATATCTAGTTGAATTTACAACCTCAGACCGTAGCTTTCAAAATGTTATTTGAAAGCTGTAAAAAAGGCAAAGCTCTGTTAATAAAAAAAAAAAATTATGTTAAAAGTTTCTCTTTATTTTATTTATTTATTTTGTACCCATGATACACTTTTTGAACTTGATTGATGAAGACCAATCTGTTTAGTGTCCTACTGAGATAACTTCATCAAACACAAGAATAACTTCATCAACATTGAATTTGTAGTCATCATTTAAAGATTTATCTAGAAAAAAATTTTTAAAAACAATGAAAGTAGTTGTCTTTTCTCCGAAAATTCCGATAAAAAGTTAAGTGACTGTTTTATTTGTAGAATTACTTTTCCTGTAAAAAAATAAAAGATTCCAATCCATTGGCAAAAAAAAAAAATTACTTTAATAACAATGTTGATTAAATGATGAATAACAATGTTGATCAAATCGGTAGCATTCGCTATAATTTAATCTTTTAAAAAGTTTATAAGACTTCAATAGTTCTAATTTCATTACAGGCATCCCCGTGTTTAACTTTATAGGCTTCCAATATATTATGGAAATATGGAAAAGATATTTTGCATTTAATTGCCTTTTTATTGAAATGAAAGAAAATGATTGATTGAAAGAATGGTATCAAAGAATGAAATAAAGAATTATTTAATTCCAAGAAATTACACAGAGCATGCTTAAAAACAAATGTGTAATGGCGGTATAGCTTATAAACTCAATCAACTCTAGTAGTAAAATAAATTTTTACTACTAGAAAATTACTAAAAAATTACTACTAAAATTACTGTTCAAAAAATTAATTTTTTATTAGAAATAATAAAAATTATAATTTTTGACTTATTCATAAGTTAATATTTAATGCATACGTCGTTTCTGAATTTTTAACAACTGTTTTAACAACAACTCTGTAGCTTCACGGAGAAGAATATCCACTGGTACGGTGTGAAGGCGTATTCACAATTCAAGTGTCTATCCAAGGCGACCAGTTGTACGTGTCCCCCCCTCAACGGACGACAGAGAAGGGCCCGCTTATCTTGGACAAGAGAACACGTTTCCTGAACCAGACAACGATGGGCTCCTGTACTCTTTACAGACGAATCCAGATTCACACTCGAGAGCGATTTAGGACGTCTGCTGATCTGGGGGCAACAAAGCAACAGATACCATCAATCCAACATTGTTTAAAGACACACTTACCGAGGTGGTGGAATAATGGTTTGGGCAGGGATCTCAATCGGTTTCACTGGCAATTTTTCTTTCTGATGGATGATAATATACGACCTCACCTAGCTGTAGTTGTTGAGGAATATCTTGAGGGTCTTCGTTTGGCGCGAATGGAATAGCCAGCTTGGTCTCCAGACCTGAATCTGATAGCGTGTCTTTGGGACTACCTTGGTAGACAGGTTGCTGATTTAAGTCCTCCTCCAAGGTCTTTAGGTGAGCTGGAACAAAAGCTTACTCCGTGTCTGGTCTTCGCTTCCCATTTCGGTAACCACCATGGAAAACCGCTTAATTTTAATTGACAGCATGGAAAACCGATGCCGCCAATGAATTCAAGCTAGGGAATGCATTCTAGAAAAAATATTAATCACATTTTTATGTGGTAAAATATCATAGAAACATAACAAAAAATGTGATAAATATTTTTTTCTAGAATGCACTTTCCCAGTGTCGTGTCAATATGAGCAATACTTTTTATTAAGGTAAAATTTTTGTAAATAGTATAATTCCTATGTTAGACTATATTCTTATGTGCGTCCCGTAAACGGGAGTGTTTGTTGATATCTGCACCTGACCGGATGGGTATCCGATATGACCAACGGAATGACCCGTTTACGATGAGTGCAGGTCCTTTACCACAGCTGCGGGTGAAGGGGATATCTGTGGAAAGTATTTTAATTGACAGGGGTCATAAAAACACTTCGTGCCAGATGATCAACAGATCAGTTCATAAAGACGGGGCTTCGAATTTATGGACGGAGTGTGTCTGACGAACGCATATAGACTCTAATATGGTGTCGGTAACCGTGAGCTTCTCCTTCCCCCAACTGAAAATGACGAAGGGGAGATGGAAGGAGGAACCCAGAGCGAGAGCAAGATGTAGGACGCCCTGAAAACAGCGGATGACGAAGGGAGCGAGAGCTGCCCCATCCACCGTCATGAAGTGCTGGAGGGCCCAGATGTAGAAAGCCTGACGCGGTCTCCGAGTGTAGGAGCCCAAGAGAAGATACTTTATGCCCGACTCAAGAGCCCCGTGCAGTCACGAAACTTTGAACAGTGGTGATAGACTTCATTCGTTATGACGCTTTGGCGGCCGACTCTGGATTTTAACGAGTTAGAAGGAGATCCTACAGCGTCTTTAGAAAAGGGTAAATGCTCATCCATGCTACATGATATGGGCATGTTTCCCCAGGCCTCTTGCCCGATACAAGAGCTAAATGAGCGGTTGGTCCTTTTGTAACCTCTTTCTGCGGAAATAAATACAAATGCCTTATGATCTTATATTTCGTGATCCGGTTAGGACGTACTCTGATACGCCTTCTTTCGCTACTCAACTGGTTAATATGCTTCAGACTTCTTTCGCCTTAGTAAAACAACATCTAGAAAAATCTGCTGAGGAAGTTAGTAAATACCAAATTGAGTTACCTAAGTCAAAACAAATTGTGGTCGGAGATCTAGTATACTTAGACACACCAAAAATAAGAATTCGCACCTCAAAGGAATTGGCTAAATTAAATTATGGTCCTTTTAGAGTCATAAAACAGTTTTTCTCCGTGATGTTCGAAATACAACACGTAAATAAGCAAAGAGTTCATCTAAAGAGATTGGTTAAAGTCGCAGTGAGGCAGGTTTTCCCCGACGTAAGTTTAGAAGAACAAACAGTAAATCTTTCAAACAGTCAAAAGATCAATGGCAACTGGCAATACCGTTTACAGAGTACCAACAGGGGGAAATACCCCTTAAACCTCCTCATCTTAATTAATAAATATGCTTTAAATTATAATGGCTGCTTAATCACATCATTCTGGTTATGGAGTACCTTGGCCATATTGGCCTCTAGACTCCTAATCTGGAAGTTAAAGTCATTGAATGAAAAAACATTGAATAAATAGAAGGCAGTGGGCAGTGGTCATGTCCAAACGGCAGATAAATAGAAACATTGAAGATATAAAGAAAAACAGAAAGGCACGGTAAAGCATGGCACAAATAAAATAATTTAAAATGCAGAAGCAATTAAATACTTAAATTGAAACATTTGGCAATTATTTGAAATTTTTCAAGTGGAGAATTTGCGTTTTTTAACTGACTGTAGAAGTTGTCGAGACCTCCTAGCATATTAAAGATGTTGGCTACTTCCTTCAATACATAAACTGTTTTGGCAGCCGTGTCACGATCAAAATTGGCCCAGATATTATGGGGTTCAGAAATCACTGTCGGAGTAGCTGGCGGCGGTCCATGCAAGAAACTTGCATAAGATACACCGGGCGTGACTTTTCGGCTGGCGAAAGTGCTCTTAGGCAGTTCCACGTTGCGATTGGGTGGAAAGCGTGGCTTCAGAAATTTTGGGCAACCTCGCCAAGCGGCAAGGTGCCCCATCTGGTGGCAGTTAATACACTTAGGATTTTCAATCCGTTCTTTTAAGGTACAGTCTTTGAGGTAATGTTCACCCCCGCATTTGAGACATCTTTTCTTATAATGGCAGTTCTTTGCCGAGTGGTGAAACAAATTACAAGAAAAGCTCTGGGAAGCTCCAGGGCTGCATAATTAATGTAAGTAAATAAAAGATAAAAATTTCTAAAAATTCAAATTAAAAGTGGTACTCAAAAAATTATAAAATACTATAGATAAAAAGTAAAATACAAAATAAAAGAAATTAAAAGTTAAGTTTTAAATTCGGTACAATTAGGGACCAGTTGTCGATGCCGTAAACATATTGAAAACGTAAGCAAACTTGTTTACCAACACACTGAATTAATTATGCTGAACGGTGGGAGCCAATGGATGAATCTGAAAGGTAAAAATTGTTACACGTCTCCGCAAAAAAAAGGCCAATCTCAGAACCGTAATTCTTTTTTATTATTTTATAATTTTTATTTTGTTTTCGATTTTTAATTTTTATTTGATTTTCGATTTTATAATTTTTATTTCATTTTCGATTTTATAATTTTTATTTTTATATATTTTTATTTCTAATCCTTTTGTTTTCCTTACAAAAAAAAAAGGGGTAAAAAAGCGTACAATAAAAACCTAACTTAATTACTAGTCGGAAAGTTATGAATAAATTTAAAGCACAACGTAGCAATAAAAAGTGCGAAAAGGAACTGCGTTCAGATTTGAACTCAATAAATGAATATCAATAAATGAATATCAATAAATTTTAAGCCAAAGTAATCGTTAGATACACAGTGAGATAAATTGTCTCAGTGAGCTAGGCTCACCCCATTACCTGAACTCGCTTGCGCTTGTTCAGAGTAACAGCTATGGTGTTTCATAAGTTTAGGAAAGCACTCATAGGAGACGTTGTAAACTGCCCGTGGTCCAGAACTTTTCACCCCAGGGTGATAGGTTTCTCTCAGAAAATTCTTTGAAATTTTGATTATATAATTTGGAATAGGTTCGACATCTAGATCTGTATGGATGATCTTACGACGAATGAAACATGGTGCGTCAGCAATCATAGCCAGGTGTTTATTCTGAAAAACATGAAGTCTCTTTATATTTGTAACTGAAGTAGAAGCCCAGATTGAACTACAGTAAGCCAAGATAGGTCTAATGATACATTTGTAGAGCAGATGCTTGTGTTTGATCGCAAGTCTACTCTTTCGGGAAATTAGGCAGTTGAGTTTAATGTTCGCAACCAGTTGATTTAGCTAAAAACTGTGTTCTTAATATGGGAATTGAAAGATAAAGTTCTAATCCAGGTATCTATATTCAGCTTTGAATTATAAAAGTTAACCATTTTTCATAAACAGAATATTGTGCTTAATTATTGTTAGTAAAAATTAAAGATTAAAGTTTCTAAAATTATTGTATGGTACTGGCAAAAAAAAAAAAAAAAAAAAATACTATTTAAAAAAGTAAGATAAAAAATAAAAGAATTTAAAAGTTAAGTTTTAAATTCGGTACAATTAGGGACCAGTTGTCGATGCCATAGACTATTGCAAAAACGTAAACAACCCCCCAACCCGTTGCTTACTGATCACTGATTGGAGAATTATGCTGAAACGTGGGAGCCAATAGGAGCATCTGAAAGGTAAAAATGTAAACAAAGTCCCCAAAAAAAAAGGCCCATCACAGAACCTGTGATTATTTATTTGATTTTCATTTTATATTTTTTATTTGGTTTTCATTTTATACTTTTTGTTTGATTTTTCATTTTTATAATTTTTATTTTTATTTTTATAATTTTTATATCTATCCTTTTATTTTCCTAACAAAAAAAAGGGGTAAAAAAGCGAACGAAAAATAAAAACCTAACTTAATTACTAGTCGGAAAGTTATAATGAATTTAAAGCACAACGTAGCAATAAAAAGGGGAATAGAAAAGGAACAGAGTTCTGAGAACCCTCAACCGCGGTCAAAGATCCGAATCTTTACCTCTGCGCCAGTTCTTTAGAATTAAATTTACATTTAGTTTTTAAGCCAAAAGTAATCGTCAGATACGCATTGAGATAACTTCTCAATGAGCAAGGCTCACCCCATTACCTGAACTCGCTTGCGCTTGTTCAGAGTAACAGCCATGGTGTTTCTTAACTTTAGGAAAACACTCATAGGAGACATCGTAGACTGCCCGTGGTCTTTTCTGGGAGCTCTTCACCCCAGGGTGATAGGTTGGCAGTCGACGGATTAACTCATTGCTAATCTGAGGACATTTTTCAAGAAAATTCTTTGAAATTTTGATTATATAATTAGGAATAGGTTCGACGTCTAGATCTCTGTGGATAATCTTACGACGAACGAACCATGGTGCGTCAGCAATCATAGCCAGGTGTTTATTTTGAAAACCTGGAGTCTCTTGATGTTTGTCAATGAGGTAGAGGCCCAGATAGGACTACCATAAACCAAGATAGGTCTAATGATAGACTTGTAGAGCAGGATCTTGTGTTTGATCGCAAGCCTACTCTTTCGAGAAATTAGGCAGTGGAGTTTAATACTCGCACCAGTTGCTTTAGCAACTGCATTCTTAATATGGGAATTGAAAGATAATTTTGGGTCTAGAAACAACCCCAGGTATCTATATTCAGTTACCCAGGGGACGGGCTGGCCAAAAGAGTGATACTCCCTAATGGAGAAAACGCGATCTTCCGAGTAAATAGCATACAGGCAGATTTAGTGGCATTAACTTTAATTTTCCAGGTGGTTAACCATTTTTCTAATTTAAAAACTGAAAATTGAAGGTCTTTAACAGCAAGCTGAGGTGATTTGTTCTGTGTGGCTATCGCCGTATCATCAGCGTAGCAAAAGAGAGATGTTTGGGCATCTCTCGGAATGTCATTTATATAAATATTGAAGAGGGCGGGCGCGAGGAGCGACCCTTGAGGAACTCCCCTTCTATTGGTCTGGTTGAGGAAGTAACTCCACCTACTCTAACTAAGAAATCTCGGGCTTGTAGGTAAGAGCAAAGAATCTTAACTAGTTGGGGTGAAAAATCAAGTCGCATGAGCTTGAATAATAAGCCATTATGCCAAATTTTATCAAAGGCTTTGGCTACGTCCAAAAATAATATTCCCGTAGATTTGCGTTCGTTAAAGCCGTCATGAATCAGCTCTGTCAACCTAAGTAATTGGTGACAGGTTCCTAATTGCCTTCTGAAACCAAATTGTTCAGGAATGATTAAATCGTGGAGATCGCAATGCTGATTCAGGCGTTTAAGTAACGCAGATTCGAATATTTTGCTCAAGCTACTAAGTAGTGAGATAGGACGGTAATTATGGGGGTAAGCCAAATTAGCATTTGGCTTAGGAATGGGGCATACTACGGCAGTCTTCCAGCAAGCTGGGAAATGACAGATCCTAAGTAGAAAGTTAAAAAGAATGGTAATATACAGAATAAATTTAATAGGAGTGGACTTTAACATGCGATTATTAATAAGATCCAGACCAGGGGTTTTATTATTTTTGAACCTTCTGATAATTTCACAGACTTCTTTGGGAGTAATTAAATCTAAGTCATTGACATGTGGTCTTTGTAAGAAATCTGTGACTGTAGAGTTGGTGTGTTCGAAGAAATTTCTATCTTCAACATCGTGATTGAGTTCAAATTGAGATTTGAGACTGTCTGCGAGCAGTTCCGCTTTGTCTTCTGGGGAATAAGCAGCTCGGCCGTTGGCACCCTGCAAGGGCGGAATGTTGTGATATTGTTTGCGTAGGAGGGAACATTTCTTCCAAAGAGATGTTGACTCAGGCGTCAGGGCCTCTATGTCGTCTTGCCAGCGTTGCTGTGTAAAGACAGTAATGGCTTCTCTAATGTCAATTAGAGAGCGGTAATAATGTCGTAGGAACTCAGGATCTCTCGTCCTTTGCCACCTACGACGGTAATAATTTCTAATTTTAATTTTGTCTTTGATATGACGGGGAAATCTAATCGGTGGAGGTTTGAACTTAGGGGTAGAACTTTCCTGCAGACATGTGACGTAGATGTTGGTTAATTCTTCTTATTCTTTATCAGCATCTGCTTTGGTATTAAATTTAAAACTTGGTAATTTTTTACTTTATCCATCACATGCCTGAAGTTCTCCCAATTAGTATTTAACTGATTGGGAACTTTCAGTGATTCAGGGCTGGTGTCCAGGGTTAGAATAACGGGGAGGTGGTCAGAATCTAAATCTGTAAGCACCTCAATATCATAATTAAAGGGGATGAATTTAAAGAGAGCAAGATCGAGTACATTACCTCGATGATTATTATTCGAATGTCAGTTCTAGTAACTTTAAGGGGGAACAAACTTCACGCCCCTTTGACTTTGGAGGAAACGATTCAGGGTAAACCCATATCTATTTGAATGTCCAAAGTTCCAAGAGGAGTGAAGAGCGTTGAAATCACCAGCGAGAATCACATTGTTTCCCATTTTAAAAAGCTTTATTGAGGTCCTCCACCGGGAAACCACCTGGAAGGCTAGGCTTAACATAGGCAGAGATAATTTTTAAAGGGGATAATTACTAATTTTAATTTCAATAATGGTGGCATCTATAAAATCTAGATTAGGAGTAGGGAGGCTATGATGGTGAATACTATTTTTGACATAAATTCCTGTTCCGCCACTTACTCGGGTAGGATGCTGGTTGGGTCTATCGGTACGATAGAACCTGTAATTAGCGATCAAAGGGTTATAACCAGGAGGCAATTTTGTCTCCTGAACCAAAAATACATCAAGATTCTGCTCTGCTAGGAACTCCCTAACCTCGTGAATTTTGGAACGTAACGAATTAGCGTTCCAGAAACCAATTGAAAGAGACCCAGACCCGAAGAGAGTTAAGCCGTGAGGAACTGACTTTCGGAAAGGACATCAGTATACGCCCCAAAGAGGTGATACGTCATGTCAAATCTGTTATTACACTTCCTCATTTTGTCTTTTGCTAGCCCAAATGCTCGCAAAATATTATTTGACCGTGAGATGGATTGTCTCTTACGAGGTCCATCAAACACTGAAAAATCTCCGTCAACGAACACTCCGAGGAGGCCATGACGGGTGCGGAGCTATTTGTGGTAGCAGCAGGCAGCGGCTCCCTAACTATGATTGGCTGAGGGGCGGGGCCTACAGACTTCTCCTCGTTCCCCTGGTGGAGAACTTTGGAATAAGCCATAGTAGGCTGAACAGTTCGACTAGTAAAGGTCGATGGCTGCATCCTGGTAGAAACCTGTTGTTTAGGTTTGGAAGAGGTGGGGGATTATTTACTTTATTCAAAGTTAGATTTTTTTGCACCGGTTTTTTGTCCGGGCTTGGGCATACGGGGGCATCCGCGCCAGTTCGCGGCGTGAGCTCCTCCACAGTTTGCACACTTAAGGGGCTGATCTATAGGAAGTTGACATTCCTTAGCTCTATGGGGGCCAGCACACTTAACGCATCGTGTTGGAAGCCGGCATACTTCCGACGAGTGGAAGTAGCCTTGGCAATTCCAGCAAACAGAAGGGCCCGGTTGCCCTCGATAACTTTCCACACTGACTCTCAGACCGAGGAGAGTGGTGAGGCTATATATCTCCTCAGTTTTCGAGGTTGGAGATAACTGCAAATAAATGAGGGGCATAGGTTCCCTGGTTCGGAATTTGGACATCCGAGCAATCTTAAAAATGGGGAACTCGAGAGCTCGGAGTTCGGCCTCTACGTCTTCAATGGGAGTATGACCAGGGAGACCTCGGAGCACGACTTTAATAGGTCGGTCCTTCTGCAGCATCAAACTCTTGAAGGGTGTCCCATCACTTTCAAGAATTTGAGCCAGTTTCCTGTAGTCAGTTTCACTGTCTACGGTAATTTTTAAAAACTGACCAGACAGTTTAGCCTGAATACTAGGCACCTGGACTCGGAGTTGGTTAAGGGTGTTCCACCACTTGCCCTTAGCGGACACAAAAAATGGTGGGATCCTAACCGGTTTTTTAAACTGTGGAGTGCTCACATTTTTGTCAGCAGCCATCGAAGTGTTAGGGGTGTTAGTAAAGGGGTAAAAGCAGCCATATTTACCCGTTTTCTTTCTTTTTTTGTGGTGACGGTTGTGAAGCCATCAGCGTCAGGTGTTGGAGAGGCGGGTGCCTTTCTCTTGGTGGCAGGAGCGGTGCCCTGTGGTGTTTGAGGCAGAGCTGGGGGTGGAGTGGTGACGGCAGCGGCAGCTGCTTTGCTGGGCTTCGGCGACTTGTTGGGCCTCGGCCGCAATCTTGTCGCGAAGCTCCTTCGCCTTTTTGAGCTCGGCGAGCTCCTTCTTAGATGGAAGGTGCGAGCAGGCACTCCAGTGTAGGTGCAAATGGCACGGATTCTTTTGGAGCACTCTTCTATTGTGAGAGAGGCCTTCTCCCACGTTGGTGATTTAATGTTGCATGCGGCGCTCTGGTGTTTTTGGACCTTGGTCATCAGGGCCGCTGCCTCCTTCATAAGGACTTCAAAATAGAGCAGGTGCTCTGGCGTTGGGTCGGTCAGTCTTTTGGGCGCAGGGTGCGCGAACAGGAAGTCGTCGCAGGACAGTTGCTCTGCGGTCACCATTTGAGATGTATCCATGAGTGAAGTGTCTTCTTTGGGTGAATCAGGGAGTAGGCCCTGCTCATGCAGCGGAGGGCTCTCCGGAGAGGCAATGTCCGGTATACCGGACGACGTCTGACTCATCGTGAAAAGTTCAAAATTTAAAAAAATATTTAAAAAGGAGATGAAAATGATGACGAAATATTGAAGAAAAAGCAAAAAAAAAAAAACACAAAACTCTTCCTCAGCTAGAGGCTCACAGCAATTCGCGGATTGCGAAGTACCAACTTCGTCAGGAGCGAGCGATAACTGGGAAAATCGAGCGTTGATAATGAGGTACTAAATCAGTTCCCTCACTTTTGTAGATCGTATCAGAATTAGGTTATACTGGAAGAGTGTTCTGGTAAGAAAAGACCACAATCCTCGGTACGCGAGTCACCTTCTCTGGCAGTAGATAACTATCCCCCATAACTCTTCTTCCGCTCAAGTAGCCGTATCTCATAGATATAATTTGAGACCGCGGGAATGCTAACAGTTTTGTGAAATAATTTCTTTTCTGAATGAACCAATTCAATGTAAAATTTGGGTCCATCTTCTCTTTTTACAACTTGATGTTGTTATTTTTTCGACACTTTTGTTTAAATTTATTTTTAATTTATCCCGTTCTGCCTTAAATAGAGTGTGTGTACTTCCTGAAATGCTCCAAATAGTACAAAATAGGTGATAGCCAAATTGGGAGCGTCGAGAAGAATTTTTTTCTTGAGATTTTTCAATGTGAAGCGGTTTTGTACTAGAGGATTGTAGGACGCCCTGAAAACAGTGGATGACGAAGGGAGGGAGAGCTGCCCCATCCACCGTAGTGAAGTACTGGAGGGCCCAGATAGAAAGCCTGACGCAGTCTCCGGAGCGTCAGAACCCAAGACAAGAGACTTCATGCCCAACAAGAGCCCCATGCAACCACGAAACGGCATGATGCTTTGGCGGCCGACTCTCGATTTCAACGAGTTAGCAGAAGATCCTACAGCGTCTTTAGAAAACGGTAAGTGCTCATCCATGCGACATGATATGGTCATTTTTCCCCCAGGCCTCTTGCCCGATACAAGAGATCCATGAGCGGTTGGCCCCTGCTGCAAAAACTTCGAACAGTGGTGCGTATTGAACCTTATTATCCCTGAAACTTTAGTTTTAAAAAAAAAGGGAGCCCCTCTTCCCCAGCTGTCGTGGCAAGTTATGAACTCTAAGGTCTATGACCATATTATATTATTATTAAATATTAATTTGGAATTGCGGCAACATGTATAAGTTATATTTTTATTAATGTATTATCAAAATTTCACTTTTACTGCAAGATAATGTTAATTGCAAGATTTATTTCAAACTTAAATTTGTAAATAATAATAATTTCACTTTTTTTATATTTAAAATTATGAATTTGTTTGTGAATTATTTTGTGTGAGTGTGTTTCCTTTTCCAATTATATAAGTCTCTGAGGCATGCGAACTTGTTGATTTAAAATGTGGTATGAGTTATTACGGAATTTCATAATGGTTATCGTGTGTGTTAAACGGTGTAGCTAGTTGTTTCTAGGATTGTGTTGTCGTTGAATTTAGATTTAAAAGTACCACACCAGCGAGATTGAGCTTTTTGTAAATCCTTTTTGCGTTTTTCTTACGTAAATTTCTATGTCGCAGTCAATACATGACTATTTTGAGCACATGTCATCCAAATTTGTTGTTTCTACATTCATTCATTTACAAATTAAGCGCAAAAAAAAAACGTTGTTCCTTAACTTTTGAGGGCAGCATATTTTATCTGTAAATTGTTGATATCCAAAATGAATTTTCAACAACAAACAAGCAGTTTTCCAACAATCAGTTTTAATTATTTAGGATTTTTTTTTCCTCATCTAAATAAAAATATATCATTAAGCTAATATAAATATTTTATAAATTTAACTTAACGATTGTGAAATTATTAGTAAGTATTTATAGAATTCTGAAATTCAATAACTTAAAACTTGAATCAGATATTTTTATCTTCAGCTTCATCTTTTATAAATAAAAACGAATGTTTTTTCGAAAATGAAAACCAACCACACAGGGCGATTAGAGCTTCCTCGAACTATAAGTCGGGCTCATCTCAGTAAATATTGCAGATGTGGCCCTCATCTTTGCTTAACAAAAATGCAAACTTAAACAAGTTAATCACGAGTGTCCTCTTTAACAATATACTTCAATATTATTAAACAAACAGTCTTGATTTGTTTTGACTTTTTTAAAATAAGACACGAATTTAAGTCAGCTTATTTCCAGAAATACTTTTTTAAAAAAATGGAAATATAATATATTTTGATCAGACAAGAACTCAGATATTATATTACAACTCAGGTAATGCAAATGAATTCATTTTATAAACCAAGAAAAAGTATTGAGTTTAATCAATATCCTAAAACCTAAGATAAGGCATTGGTTTTGACAATGTTAACCACCATATTTTTGCCATGAGAGGCTACAATGCGATGTATTTGTACTGCGCTAAACAGGTTTTAACATGCTATGCAGAAAAGTAGTAAGAATGTTGATATTAAATACTTGGACATTACAAGCGCATCGAATAGAATCAGCATTTAGTATTGTGTGCATAACCGCAAAAAGGGGATTGACCTTCCCACATAAAAGGAGCTACTGTAGAGCCGACGTGATTGTTCATGTACACCATAATGAGTTATCAAACGTTTGGCATTCTAATCAATCAATTTATTTCACTAATATTGTAACAAACACATTCCGATGCCCTGCTTTGTAAGCCACACAGAAAGATTTCTGACCTTCCACTGAAGGGTATAGAATTCGGATGTCATCATTTTCCAATAACTTTCTTATCAATTTGTTAAATTTATTCCTCATCGTATATAAATCATCTTTATAACTATAAGTGCTAAATTTTAATCAGGATATTACATTTTGTATACTAATATTAGTTTAAAATTTATTTTAAAGGGGCAGGCAATAATGTATTGTTACTAAATTAAAACTGATTTTTCATTTACCTTGCTTTATTTTTTTAAAAATGATATAAAAAATAAGCATCCCAATCGTTTATATTTCATCATATTTTATAATTCCTTAATCAATTGTAGAATTTTTTTAAATAGTAATTATTTGTTTCTAAATTTTTTTCTTTTCTATACACTATAAAACCGCTAAAACTATATACCACTATAAAATTAGTAAACATTTCCATGAATCTTATAACCTTAACATCTTTGTTAATAAAAAATTATTTTGTTAATAACTATATTTATTAATTATAAATGAATTGTCTAAATAATGCTCTTCTTCATTGAGCAATATTGTTATTAGAGAACAATGAGAGGCAAACTAAATATATAAAGTTATGGACATGATTTGCCGCAATAGATTCCCATCATATTTCAGATTCAAAAGATTTTAGTTTCTAAAAGGTATTAAAATAAGTATTATTCTTGATTATATTTATTAGACATCAAATAAATAATATGTTTCAGCGTAGTAAACAATTTTTCTATCCATTTATAGCATATTAAAAGAAATAATTGAATAATTAATTTTATATTCGCAAAATATAAATTAAAATTGTGAATATATCAGTAAACAATGTACAACATTAGTACAGTAATTGTTTAAAATTTTTTTAGATTGAAAAGCTCCATAAAAGCATGAAAATTGTAGTAAATCTATAATAATAAAATTTAAAACCTCAGATAAGCGATATATCATATAAAAGACAAAAACATTACTTTTAATACCTCAAGAGAATACCGATAAATTACAGTATTTACTACTTGATGTAAAAATAAATTTGTATGTGCGTTAGCTAGAGTGTTTATTACATTTGTAATAAACACTATATTTATATTAAAAATTTCTCATTCAAAACATTCCTTCTTCATTATTTAATAAATCTCAAGGTTGACAACTGCATTTAAAGATGAGTAGGTAAGAAAAGAAGGAAATTCGGATGCAGAGCTTGCATAAAAAAACAACTGAAGATAAAAAATGACACTTGAATACAAGCTCTCTTCTTTCTCCGAGCTGGGAATATTTCAACAAAGAATGAAATTTAAAGTCTGGTATTTTTTCATCCCAAAAAAAATTTGAAAGAGGCCGAAGAAAAGAGCGTCTACTTTTGTTACTTTTTGTTGCGAGTTACACGGGGTCTATTCAATTCAATGGAAGGAACGTGTGTGAAATTTGATACCGACTTCTTGTGAGAGTGGTTTTCCGGCCGCCCTTAAAAGATGCTCGTTGCGCTTCTCTTGCTGCCCTTGCAAGGGGAGGGTATTTTTAAGACCCTTCTGGACTTATTCCGGTGGCCCTATCGTGTGGAGTGATGATAACATCGTTGAGCCTTAGGGTTCAGCGTCTGTTCTCTCTGCTCGGCACGTTCCCAAAGTCGGGAGGGGGACAGGAAGGGTAGTTACCCTAGTCCGACTTGGTGGTGAAGTGCGCTACTGCACGAGTCTTTCTGAATTTCATTTCTCGAGCGCGGCTTTGGACACACAATGGCTCGAGAGAATGGTCGGATTACGATGTGCTTTAAGAATGGATAGAAAGAAATAAAATATAAAGTTTGGAATATTTAATGCTATTTAAGTACTATTCAGTCATGCAATCAATTAAAACTGTCAGTAAACATTTAAAACTTTGTAATGCATTTGAAGAGGGCAGTTGATTTTCGAAATTAAATTCTTTAATTTTTCAATCTATTTTCATAAAATTTAGTACTTGACTAGACATTGCATAATGTAATAAATTACTAAGTTTCATAAAAAAAAAATATTTATAATTAACGAAGTTTTTAGTTTCTTTAAAATTTTACATTGTTAATTTTTAAAAATGTCCCAGCTGTGCAATTTGATAACATACTAAAAAAAAAAAAAAAAAAATCAGTATAACTTTTAAAAATCTATACCTACAACTTTGAGGGAAATTTTTTTTTTTTTTTTTTTATCTATAACATAGCAATTTCCAGAAAATTTCATGGTTGATTTGACAACTTATTAGTGTATTTGAGCAATTTTAAACTAAATCGATTGAAAACAACATTGAACATTTTGAATTTAATATTTTGTTGAAGAATCTCATTTTGAGAAAATGCCTTTAAAGATTATATTTCTTTATAAATTCATAAATATAACAGAGTGATACAAAATAGAAATATATTTTCTTTTGATAAACATTAATTAAGAGCATTTCTTTTTATATATTTAAATAGCCAAATTTTGTTTTATGAGTAGTTAATATAAAATTTATGTAACAAAACATAAATTATTTTTGACAAATTGAAATAAGATTACATTCCATTGTAAAATGTATTACACTTTTTATGTTTTTAAAATATATTACACGTCATCATTTTGTAAACACAATATTTCATAATCTGTCTAGACACAAGATTAAAATTCTCCTGTACCACAGGTACCAAGCCTTCTATTGTTTTAAGGTTTTTATTGGTTTTTATTGTTATAAGAGTTTATTATTATTTTTTTTATTTTGCTGCGGTTTGAAGTTCTTTACATTCATGAATTTTTGTTTTGTTCTACATTTTCCATTTTTTTCATTGCTATATTGTACGTAGAGTTTTTTTTTTTTTTTTTTTTTTTATTAATGTTGTTTTTACCAGTATCTTTATTATTAAGAGCTCTAGTCGACGTCTTAACATAAATACTTCTTTTTAGACATTTGCTCCAGAGGAAATTATACAGCTCATTTTTATTCTCAATTTAGTCTTTAGAACACCTATATAATAGATTTGTGGACGCTAGTCTTTGGTAAATTAATAAAATATTCTCGACAATAGTCCTGTAAATGTAACAAGACGAGGTACTTCCTGATGGGCACTTATAATGCTGTGGGTTCCCATCAATTGACATGAGATGAGAAAAATCGCTAGAATAGATGATTTCTTTGAGTCACATCAGATATTATTTTCTTTTTCGATGATAGTTTTTATTTATCATGTTATCTTATTGATTTCCTGCCCTCACTACCTCGAAGCGGCCTGATGACCATTGGTATCACAGGCTTCAGGTTCTAATCCTGGCGGTGGCATGAATGTTTATTAGTAGTTTCGGAATGCACGTTAAACTGTAGGTCCCGGTCTAAGTAGACCAAATTGTGCACAAAGTCATCGTAGAGCGACAAATCAAACCAAAGCTCATTACTTTCAAGTCCGTTCATTCACTTTTACTTTTTAAATAGTTCCTAATATTTTTGAATTATGTAACTTCTTTCATAATTTGATTCTAGTAAAATAAGAATATCCTTTTAAATAGCTGACCGAATAAGTATTCAATATGAATAATAACTAACACAAATATACAAATGGAAATAATAAATTGAAGTACAGAATTACCAAGAAGGAACTAATGATAAGTTCTAGTGCTTTATTTATGAACATGGTATTTAGAAAAGATTTCAGTGGAATATAAAGATTGGAACACACGTACTGCTTACCTTGGAAATTCAGGGTGAGTGAAGCATAAAAGGATTACAGGGTTTCTTCCATTGCTCTGATCTCTTCCATTACTTTGTGCTTTCTCCTTCTTCCACTTTCGAACATTCTGCCCCGAAAAGTGCCTACACCAGGGATGGGTAAACCTTTTCGGTCGCGGACAAAAAATTGAGGGAAAAAGTTTGGTGGGCCAAAAATCGACGAAAAAAATAAAAGTTTGGGGCCAAGATAAATTTTTCTAAAATTTTAAAAGCTATATAAGTATTACAAATATGTTAATGAGATAAATGAAACTGCGATTTCATTTTTAAATGTTCCTTATATTGAGGTTCAAAGTGAGATGTTCTGATTCTAAGGAACGAGGCTAAATGCTCATCCTTCAGTCTACTTCTGAAATAGTTCTTTCTAAGGTTCATAGTTGAAAACACTTGTTCACGTATAAAAGATGAAGCAAACATAGCGGTGATTTTCTAAGCGTGAGATATTAAATTTGGGAAACTTACTTTCGATATTGATTTGTAAAACTCTAACTTTGTTATAGTTAGAAACGACTGCTTGAGATGATTGTTAGATTGCATCTCAATTCAACCTGCAAATCTGACTTCCCTGCTTCACAATTTACGGTGAAAGGCTTGGTAAAAATATCCATTCTGTTTGAATGGCACTGAAATCTTGAAATTCAGCTGTCGAATTCAATATGCAATTTTTTTCAAGCCATCTTCATAATTTTAAGTTTCTTTTCATTTACTGAGGGTATTGAATTTAACCTCCGGAAATGAGACAAGTCCTTCTTAGCTAGCTGCCCAGCAAACAGATTAAGTTTTAGTTTAAGAGCATTGAGATGGGCCCAGATATCGTCGTTAAATTGATTTTTACATTGCCTCTTGACATTCAAGTTGTTCATATAACAAAAAGATCTGTAAAAAAAATGAAAAGTCCGAAAGCCTTTCTGTATCTTCTAACATTTCGCCCTCAGCAGAACACTGTTCCTCATGGAAGAACGACACAATGTCGTCTTTTAGCTGCTTGAAAACACATCCTGCACTAAAGCTACCTTATTTTCGTGTAATACAGTACGTCAGAGTATTCAGATTGCACGGACTGAAGAAAATCTCGAAATTGCCTGTGAGTAAGCCCACGAGAACTAATAGTATTTATAAGCTTTCACGACTGCATCAAGCACGGGTTTCATATTCAATGCAGATTTACACAGAGCATCTTGATGTATAACACAATGTAGAAAACAACATTGTTCCCGGGATAGTTTTGATTAAAGAGTCCAAGAAATCCAGATTTTCCCCCTGTCATATTTGGTGATCCATCAGTCGTAATATTACATATATTTGTTGTAGGCACTTTCAAAGTTAAAAGTCCTTCCTGAAATTCACGGAAAATATCACATCCCGTTGTAGTTCCCTTTCCTTTTCTAAAGAACGCTTGCACCCCAGTTCCTCGTTAATTTTAAAGTTCTCTTCAACATCTCTTATAAATAATACTAATTGAGCAGTATCATTTATATCAGTGCTTTCCTCTATAGATATGGAGCAAAAATTTAAACCATAGCCTTAAAAAAATTTAAACTATCTTTGACTCTAATTGTGATGTCCATTTTTTATCGATGGCAAGCGATTAGCGATTTATCGATGGATGCCCATTTTTTATCGTTTTTCAAGATAAGCTTAGAGTCTCAAAATTATTTTTTCTTGTCTGGACATAAAACTTCACAAATCAGGAGCATGCATTGTTTAACAAACTCCCCATTACTGAAAGCTTTATTAAATTTAGCAATATTGTATGCTACAATGTAACTTCCATGTGTAGCTGATTCTTAGATACAGTTTACCTTCTATGAAAAAAAAATTTTCGACCGGATATTTTTTTACAAAGACTTTCTGCATTTTGTTTTCTTTTCATATTCTGAATTCTTATGCTTAGATGTGAATCAACTTTACGTTTTTTAGTAGCCATTATGGATTGAAATATTTTTACGAATTACCCAAACAAGCACTAGCTACGCTATACTTTTAATAATTTCATCACTATTCAAATGATGTTATATGTCCGCAATCTTTCCATACGATATCAATAATATTAGAACGCGCGCCAAAAGAAAAATCCGCTGGTTGAGCTTAAAATGCGCAGTCTGCAACATGTGAGGTGCTTGTTCTCTTGAAAAATTAATTCTTGCAAAATTATTTTATTACATTTGTAATTTGGGTTACATTTGTAAGGAGAATTTGTTTGGTATCCTATAGATAATAATTCTATTGACAATTAGTAGCTAATATTCGGTGTATGACGTTCATCAAGATCAATTGGCATGAATAGAATAGCATAATCCTCTATGAATTTTTTTTTTTTTTTTTTTTTTTCAAATTTTTCAGATTTTTTTTTTTTTTTTTTTCATTTTTTGGCATTTGGTGGATCAATAAATTTTAATAATTGAAATAAATAGAATATTTTAGAATAAATAAATATATTTAGAAAATTTAGATAGTTAAATTAGAAATTGAAATAAGAATTTGTTTTATAAAATTCTTAATTCTTAAAACTTTTACTGAAAAAGAGAAAAAAACAAAATTTTTCGGGAACAACTTCTGGAAAATAAATAATTATTAAATAACAATGATTTATAAATATGGTTATCTTTACAGCAAAGAGTAACTACTTTAATTCGTCTCTTACACTTAGTAACTTTTTGTAAATTGAGAATTATCAAGAACAGCTATCTATTTGCTATTAAATTGCATAATAGATAGTCAAAGTTAAAAATAAATGCAATTTTTTTTCGAAATGAAAAAAATGCTATCCTTTCCCACAGTTAAAATGTTTACTCCTTTTGTTGTCATTTACACTTAAAACCTTTGAAAACTGATCAATTATAAATAGTTATTTAAGGCTTAAACAGGTGACAGTTTTTATTTTTAAACATATTCATTCTATTGAAATTATTAAATGTTTGGAAAGTTACATTTTCTTCATCCAGCCAAGATATCTTAACTTCGATTTTTACTTATTTGAGGAATATAAAATTTCAGTCCGATTTAAGCCAGACTTAATTTTAACAGACAGATTTACAATCTAGCATTTTGGAGCAGATGTTATTTACAGATAAGTTATGAATAAAGTTTTAATGCATCTTACTTTTTAATTATCTTTAGTTAAATTTTACTTTTCTTCAATAAGGTTTCTACTACTATTAACTTTACTAAACTTGCTGTTCAACTTTCCTTTATTACTGTAATTAAAATGATTTTAATTTGGTAAATTAAAACAATATTCATTATCTCGAATAATGTATATTAAATCATGTGTTCAATTTGTTTTACTACTTTTAACTTTTTCAATAAAAGCAAAAATATTTATTAAACTTATTAATTTTTAACGAGCATTTTTCATTTCTTAAATATTCTTTCTGTATAAAGCTAAGTATTTGCCATTGGGTTTATATTTTTCTAAAACTATTTAATTTTAAAAATCCTGTGTGGTTTAAATAACTAAAATTAAGAATTATTTTAATATTTTATCAGCCGAAAGTAAGTAAACAAACATTCTATTTTTAAATAAATAACTTATTTTATGAGTTTTCGAATGTGTTGTGAGTGAAAATAAATTCAGAATAATGTTTGTCGTCGGAACTTTGGTGTCAGAAATATTTATGGAAGATTTGTGTAAGCAATACAAATTTTAGGATGTAGAGAAACAAGCAAATATATATATATATATAATATATAATGCATTGTTTGAAGAATCCATTTGTTTCACCCATATATATTGAGAGATGATTTTAAAAACTTGGCTTGGCTTAAGAAAAACAAATATTTATTATTGAAGTATGAGTAGTAATTAAATGTAAGTAAAAATTAAACATTTGAGATCATATGTAAATTGCTAGAAACTTAAAAATCTCAATATTTAAAAAAAAGTGGTGTTTTTTTTTTTTTGTGTGTACAAAAATTAGCTGTCTTTCACTGTTAACTAAAGTAGATCTAGATTCTATTGAAATGTTCCAACCACGTGACATTTATAAATTTTGTTTTATAGTTTTGCCCAATTGAAAAGTTCACATTTCATTGTAAATCATCATTCACCCATCGAGTAAAATATTTTCAAAAATAAATTTCCTTTCTGCTTTTTGATAACTTCATTTGTTACAGGAATATACCATTTGTATTTTGCATTCCAGTTACAATATGATTGTAAGACCAAATGACCTTGATGATATATTGATGAGACCGAATGACCTTCATGAGACTTCACCAAATGAGCAAAATTATTAGAAATTCATATTTTTAGTAGTTGTTTGATATTGATTTTAAAATTTGATAAAACATGAATTTGAAAAAGCTATGTCCTACTCTCACATTTATGAGGACCTGTGCATGAAACTACTAGAAACACGAAGTTTCAGAAAGAACGAAAAATACTTCACTTTTCGTTACTTAATTTGTATTTAGCATCTCGTCATATTATTGCAAAAAGTTTAATTACATTTTTCAGACTTTTAAAAGTGGAAGTAATTCTCAGAAACATAAATCGTTACTTTTCAATCAATTTAAATAATAAAAATCTATGAACGGAAATAATCATAGTAAAACTACATGCTTTTGTTTCTGATTTAAGATTAAATAGTCAAAAATACAATAAAATAGAAATAATAAAATTTCTATTTTCGAATTTCTAACGGTGATGTAAATACTTGATTAGTTAAAATTTGTTCAGTGAATGATATGAATCGTTAGAATTATTTAATGCGAAATAAATGAAAAAAAAAAAAATCAAATTTATGCATAAGCCAGCAGCAATTATAATACATCATTGTTTTACACATAAGTGCATCATCTTACATAAAACACACGAGTTAACAAAGTTATAATTACAACGTAATATCGAAAATTCAAGAAAAATTGCGATTACATGGCCAAAAACAAAAATTAACAAATGTATTTAAAAATATTTACGAACAAAAGAGGTCAAGAATAATACCTATGTAGTAAGACGTTTTAAAACGAACCTTTCTGTAATTTATATAGTGTGACATGCATTTCTAAGAGTAAAACGAAATTTCAGATTGCAAAGTAGAAGTAGAAGTGCCACATATGACCGCTATTTGCAGCTACCTGCAAAGGTGCACACTTCAATAAGCCAATTCCCTTCCATGATTTTTAGAAAGTCCATTGGAATCTACTAACCCATTATTATTGCAAACGCATCTATGACAGGTACAGATTTGTGTATGTTTGTGGGCAGATATTTATTCGAATAGTTCCATAAGTTCTTTATCATCCGAAAAACCATAGCTCTGTACAGCTATATAGAGATAACATCTTTGATCCAGTTGCAATTTGTGATTTTTTCATCCCACACGACATAAAAAGAAAGCTACACCACAAAAGAAAAAGCCGGAAAACTATTCCATGCTTTAAAAGCCTATTATTCGAATTATTGTACAGCACTTTCCGCGAACGTGAACCCAATTGTCAATATTTGGGATGCCGTAGGGAGAGGGTATCGGTGCCCTTACAACCTTTCAGAATCTTTGAATTGCTTTGACGAAGCAAAACTGTCTTTTAACTGAAACAATTTGAGTCAGCACATTTGCCGCCAGGTTAGTAAACATGCATAATCATTTTGAGTGTGGAACATTTGGAATGTGCCTGTTAAGAGTTAATCCAATCCATATCGAAGATGATCATACAATGAACTGAAATACTATGTTTTTTTCCCATGGTTCCATTTTATGAAATTTTAAAGAGAGAATAAGCCTATTGTTCTTATTCTCATTTTTTTAATAATTTAATAATTATTCCCAATTTTAATAAATTGTCATGAATAAGAATTTCCCAGCTAAAATTTTCTGCAACGACAATGGATAAATTAGATGTATCAAAAGATTTGACACATTATAAATGAGCTTATAAGAAAGGAAAGGGGAGTGTCGAATCAAGGTTAGCTATATTTAAAGGAACTTTAAAAATTAACGGATTGTAAATATTATGAAATATATTTCTGCAATGATATAAACCATACACAAGAATAAATGATTATATAATATTAAGAAATGTTTAGGTGTATATTGAAACTTACCAAGTAAAAAGATTATTATGGAGGAGATGGCAATATATGAGTACAAATTACAAATATATTTCTACAAAACAAGCAGATACTTTTTATTCTTGCTCATCCACCGTATTTTAAATATTTGTCACCCAGCGACTACAACCCATTCTCCAACCTCAAAATGTATCTCGGTGGGACAACGAATTGAGAAGTAACTAGAGGAGGTTATTGATTGTGTAAAGTGTCGATTGCTTTATCCCAAAATACCGCCAAAAGTGTATCAGCCCACCCTCTTAGTGTTCTGTTAAATTTATTATTGAAAGCAAACTCTTTTAAACCTAAACATTAACGTATCAAAAAGAAAAATCGGCACTTGATAAAAATATAGAATCCCTTTTGAAATTGTCTTTGAAAATTCTATCAAACTTTAAAATTAATGCAAATGCTACTCATCAAACTAAATTTTTTCATTGGGTTTATTTGTGCTTTTTCTCTATCTGTGATAAATATAAATAAAAGTTATGCATCAAAAATATTTCTTTTGTTTTCTAATTACAACAAATTTTTTGAGAACCTTGATTTTATAAAAAGTCAATATCATTTTTCTGTACAAATGAAATCATTCATTTATTCAATGAGGAAACTATTCCAAAAATCTTTTGATTCCATCTTATGGTGGCATACGCTTCGTTTTTGTTGTCTATAAATATTTTCGGATATTTAAGAGCAAAGAAAGTAAAAGTAAATATAATAATAAGAATGAATAAATTGAGTTCCAAAAAATGGAAACAAATGTGGTAAATATGTGTCTCCCTCTATGAACTTTAAATAATAAAATATTTCAAATTTTATTAAAAATTTGTAAATTTTATTGAAAATTTGTAAGCCGAATATTATCGTTTTTCGTCTTGAAATAAAAAAATTTGACTGTGATGTATTGTTATACAGAAAAACAAGCATGCCATCTCTTAACATCTAATTTGATTTTTTCATTTCTGCAAGAATCTAAAAATCGAAGGCATTTCCATGTCCACACAGAAATAAGATGTAGCGAGAGATTTCAAAAATACAAAAAATATAACATACCTTTTGAAACCTTTCGCCATGCATCCTTTCTTTTAATTACCCAAATAATGTAAAATAAAAATATAAATGAAATCTACATCTGTTTCGATTATCAGTAAATTATTCCATACCAATAAATAAATTACAATATCGCCTTTTTAATTAAAATTTAGATTTTTAATGAGTTGTCAAAATCATCAATTATTATTATTATTATTATTTGTTCTAATGCGGGTGGCAAACACTTAGACAGTTGTTTTGATGCCTTAAGGCCCCTCACACCGAGGCGTGAGCCGACGGCGCGTCAAGCGGCAGAGAAGAAATTTTTCAACCCGTTCACACTGAAGTGTCAGAAATCGCTTTTACGCCTAGTGAAGTTCCAATTACTTCTACTAGATGGCAGCTCCGTTTTTTTCTTTCGATCTGTGAAAATCATTTCTTATTTGGCTCGCTTTTGGAGATTCGAGCAACCTACAGAGCCTAAACGATGACCGATTATTAAAATGAATCTAATCTATAACGGATTCATTTCACTTATATAAATAACTTTATATAAGAACCAAATAAAAATATCAATTTATATCAAATTTTTTGTTTAAATTATTTTTTTTAAATGTGAAATATTATGGTCCATATCTCCTTTTCCCTCCCTTTGTATTCCATTTATACCAAGGCATATTTATAATTATATATAATTTTTCAAAACATCGAATGCATTATGTTTGTACATTTTAAAACAACAACATAAAATCCAGTGATTAGTTTTAAGTAGTTCAGAATTTTTTTAATTTTAAAATATCTGGATTTTACAAAATTTCCACATCTGTGTAGAACAGGCAAAAAATTTTATTTATTAGTTCTGGTAAAGATTTGAATCTTTTTTTTTCTTTCAGGAATTTTCTCTTTGTAATAATTTGCAAACTTTTGATGGGTTATATTCAAATGTATAATATTTTATAACTATTTATTTCGCAGGTTTTAATAGGACTTTAGGAATGATAATTTTTTTTTCGTTCAAAATTTTTGTACTTGTTATTTAATCTCTGTATTAATTATGGTATTTAATCAATAAAATAAAAAAAAAATTACGTATAAAACCCATTTATGAAATATATAAAATTCAGTGAAGAAGTATTCAGCAAAAGTTATGTTACATAACTGTTGAGTATTATACTTCCTATTTTTTTTTTTCAATTAATCTAATTCAATGATTTTCAGTTAAAAAATAAAAATAAAAATTAATTCCCGAATGAAAATTAAAATTAATAATGTATAAAAGAAAGTAATGCAAAATGTTGTAATTTGCAATAAATTGGTTAAGGAAAAAAGTGTGGAAACAGTATGTTTTTATTTAAAATATAATTAATTTTATGATTAAGCATTCAATAGTATAATACACTGAGGGAAAAAAAATCTCAACACCAAGAAAGACTTGTGTAATAGGGCTACGAGAAAGTGGATTTTCTTTCCGCAATATTGCAGAAAGACTTGGCTGGAATATGTCGACTGTACATGATTGTTGGGAGCAGTGGTCAAGGAATGGTACTGCCTCAAGAAGATCGGGTTCCGGGCGACCACGGGGGCACAACTGAGAGGAAAGACCGCCGTATTCGGAGTACAGCTGTAGTCTGCAGTCGTATTGCTGTCTGCGGCAAAAATTCGAGCTGCAGTTGGTACCACAATGACACAACGGACTGTTAGAAATCGATTAAAAGGACAGTTCGAACCACATGCCCTGTAGCTTGCATTCCACTGACTCCAAGCCATTGTCGTTTGCGATACCAGTGGTGTCAAGACAGAGCTCATTGGAGAACGGGAGTGGAGATCTGTTATGTTTTCGGATGAAAGCAGGTTATGCCATGGGGCCAGTGATGGTCTTGTGTTGGTCAAAAAGAGACCAGGGGGAACGCCTGCAGCCAGACCGTTTGCGGCCTAGACACAATGGACCTACACATGGAGTTATGGTCTGGGGAGCAATTTCCTATGATAACAGAAGCACTCTCGTGGTAATCCCAAACACATTGACGGCAAATTTGTACGTTAGTCTGCTAATTCAACCTGTAGTGCTGCCATTCATAAACAGCATTCAAGGGGGAGTTTTCCAACAGGATAACGCTCGCCCTTATACCGCTGTTGTAACGCAACGTGTTCTAGAAAGTATCAACATGTTACCTTGCCCTACGAGATCACCCAGATTTGTCTCCAACTGAGCACGAAATGGGATATCATTGGACGACAACTCCAGCAGCATCCACAGCCAGCACTGACCGTCCCAGTATTGACAAAACAAGTACAACAAGCAAGGAACTCCATACCACAGAACGGCATTCGTCACCTGCATGCATGTTTGCAGGATTGCATTCAAAATTCTGGAAGTTACACAAGCAAGAGCGCCCTATTAATGTAACAGCATTTTACATTTGAAATGCATTTTCGTGATCTTTAATTAATCTGTAATCTTTAAAGTTTAGTCAATTAAACATGTTAACTACACAAATGCATTGTTCGAATTTCATTACTCTACAATAATTTTTTTCTTGCGTTGGATATTTTTCCCGTCAGTGTATTATAAAGGATATTTATTAAATAACAAGGGTCTTAAATGATACGTGTTGGTAAGGAATAGTGATAGTAAATGATGCTTATCATTATTGTTATTATTATTATTATTTTGGAATTTTAATCAGACCATTTAACTTTGAATGACAACAAATAAAGAATGCAAAAAAATTTAAAATATGAGACAAAATTCATAAAAGAGGTTTCCGAAATTAGAATATTTAATGGATATCTACAATATTAAACAAATGGATCGCATTTTAGAATTAACATGATATTAAATAAATAACAATAAAAATAATACTGTATTAAAATTACAAAAAGAACTCATTAAACAAAGATATCCTTTTCATTACTTGATATCTTACTTGTATAATGGTAATGCAAAATTCAAATGTAGGTTTTTAAAATATGATTTTTAATTAAATACATAATTCAGGGAAATTTATGCATTTAAAGAGAAATAACCTCATAAAATAAATTTAAAAGTCTTATTCAAATATATAGTATTTTTATTTAAAGAAAATTAGAAAATTTTGAACTAATTTTTTCTTTACACGATGGATAAAAAATTCACAAAGTAAAAATTAAAATCTATCATTTTCTTAAAAGTACAAAACACATAAAGCAAATTTTTTGGTTATAATAAACGCAGATATAAAACACGATGAAGCTGAAACATGTTACGCAACATTACATTTCAAAATTTACTGTATTAAATAGTTTCGTTAACTAATTCTTAATAACCTTATAAAATAATTATTATGGGGAATTTTTTCCGCCTCTATTTTACATTCAAATTAAATTATTTAAGAAATTCTTATTTGTTGAACAACTTTTTAAAAATTTTAGTATTCCTTATTTGTTGAACAACTTTTTAAAAATTTTAGTATTCCTTATTTGTTGAGATTCCAGTTATATGTCATTGCAACTAAAGCTTCCCCTCACAGACAGTGAATATAACACAGGCAAAGCTATTTTCTAAGTTTTCTGAGAATAACATATTTTTTGTTGTGAAACTGTTTTGAAATCAAATAGTTAGGAGAAAGATGTTACTGTAAAAAAATTCCGTATTATTTTTTTTTTTACATTTATATTGCTACTAAAACGAGGTATAAGAAAATAATCACAAGAATAAAATAAATCTGATCACATCCTCAACGCAAATCAGAGTTATTTTGTAACCGTGTGTAAACTATTTGTCATTATAAATGACAACAGATGCGCCACGAACAAGAGACTCTTCCATAACTCTTCCTCCTGTAACTCCATATAAGGCTATTGTCTAATACAGAGATTCAAATGTAAGAGCAAGAGGATGCTGATGGCGGGCGGTTGCTCGAATAAGTATTTTTAGAATGTGAATAAATATTTTATATATATCAACTGAAAGTGTGTTAATTTATGGGAATAGAAAAAGAAGATAGCATGTGCTTCCTCCAACGCACTGCAAGAGCGCCCCTTGTGGCGTTCAGGAGATATGGTTAGTAGAACTGGAGATTTTCACCGGAGTGGAAATAAAGAGCAATCACGCGCTTCTGTTGAGAAACATTTAGTTTACAGTCTCTCACCCAGAGAAGAAATATATTTATCGTAACCTGAACATAAGTTGTCCTACAGACTCTCACCTGGAGAGGAAGAATATTTCGCGCATCCAACGCTTACCTGAGTATCTTTATTTTCGGTTTTAGAAGTGGAATATTTATACGAATCTTTAATTATATATCTTTAAATGTAAAAATATTGTTATAAATTAAAATAAAAATTAATTATTAATAAATTGTTAAATATTGTCTATAGTTAATTGTATATATGTGGTTTTCGTGCGTGTGTCAATAAAACTATGTATACTCATACCTGTGTCTGAAGTCTCAACCCAACCACACCCAGTTACAATCCAGCTGCACAACAATCTACAATCTGTCGCCCAACGTGGGGACCGCTCGAACACTACACTTCAATTTTAATCAGCATCATGACAATTAAAGTAAATTGAGCGCCAACAGACAGGGCAACCATAAAAGCAAAAACTGTTACTAAATTCTTTGTAAAAATGTTACTAAAAATCTTAAATTCTTTATTACTGTTCTTAAATTCTTAATGACTTTCACAAATAACACATTAAAAGTTGATTTCTATAATCGGATTAGCATTGATGACAAAAAAGTCAATCCTGTACACGAAAAAAAAAAAAAAAAAGATAATAGAAGGCTTATGCTTATTTAAGCTTTACATGTAATAATCATTTAAGCATAAATTAAACTAACGTGGATATTAATATCATGAATTTTAATGATATGACAGCGATTAGCATGAAAATTGAATGCATAGAGTGAATTCAACCGATGTGTGGATTACTTTATGTACATATGTATATGTGTGTATCTTAAGAGAATTTTTTAAAAAATGCAGAAAAAAAGACTTCTTAAAATGTCAGTAATACTTTAAAAACCTTTATTCAACTTTTACCACGAATAAGGAAACAACACCATTTAGTTTCGGTTTCTAAATACACTTTGAATTAATAATATTTTGAATAATACAAAAGGGCCTGATGACCGAGTGGCTAGCGCTCTGGTGCTCGGCACCACAGGTTTCGGGTACGAGTCCCGGTGATGCCATGGATGTGTGTAGTGATTCGGAGTCCACTTTAAACCGTAGGTCCCGGTCTATTATATGATCATCGAGCATTGTGGGGTTAGTGTATTCGCGTCCGTAGCATATATGTTTAAGCTACACATACCCCTTGGCTAGTGCTACATGAGTAAGAGCGGTGCTGGTTTTACTTATAGCATAAATTTTAACTATTATCTCTGTATTGCCAGCTGCATAAGTACAACAACATACCAAAAATGATACACACAAATTCGGGGTAGTTCCTACTAAAATGCCCTGAAGACATCCTCAATAAATCAGCATTGTTTCACTTGTAATCAGCTTCTTGACAATTAAAATAAATTGAGCGCCAACAGAGAGCGGCGTCATGATGCAAAACTGTTATTAAGTTCCGGTATTGAACAGAATGCAAGGCTTTCACAAATAGATAGCACATGACAAGTTGATTTTTGTTGAATGAAAAAGAAGACGCCATGACGCGATTTGCATATGTAGACGGCAAAAAAGCAATCGCGTACTTGATCACCCCCTGAAAAAAAAAAAAACTCTGTCTGGGGGAGGGGATGAAATTTATGTGGTATAATTCTTATGCTTATTTCAAGTTTTACATGTAATACTTAGGCATAAATTAGACTAAAGTGGATATTAATATCATGGAGTTTATAATGATATCACTGCGAGTCGCATGAAACCCGAAAGCATAGCGTGAGTTCAGTTGATGTGCGGATTACTTTTATATATATATATTTTTTCTTCTTTCTAATGCAGCTCGGGCAAACACTTAGACAGCTTGGTCTTGGATGCTTTAAGGCAAGCGCTGCACAGACGTTACTCACTTTGCATTACCCAGGGCGAGTGTAACTTGAAGATAAGCCACGGACGCGGAGTAACAATGCCCTGCATTTATATATATGTATCTTAAAAAAAATTTGTAATGGTAAAAAATGTAGACAGAATAAATATAATATATAATAATAATATCAATAGTACTTGTAAAACCTTTATACAACCTTTTAATTATTGAAAATCTCACAATCTCACTATTATTGAATCACTAATTATTGAAAATCTCACAGAGTTGATTGCATTTTTGCTGTACCAACCTTCCCGTTTGGCCTGTACTTCCTTCACTTTCTCGATCGCAACTCTCGGCATCTCCTTCATTCTATTGATTGGCTCAAAAACATACTCGACTGCTGGTGAGTCGGTCTCCTGGGTTTTACCCATTTCTCATATAATAAGACTTCGAATCTTTCAACCGGATTTGTTTTCGCATGACGAACCGAACTATCTGTTACCTTTATCCCAAATTTCTTAAAAACAAGTAATATATAAAAAAAAAATTTTTTTAATCAATTCCTACTGTTTTTCACTCTTATTGCAGAAATTCCTTTTATAAATCATTTTCACTCATTTTTTTTAAGTTTATCTGGCGTACATATCTAATGGTAGATACATGCAATCTGAAAAAAAATTAAAAATTAATTAATTAAATTTAATGAATGGATTAATATTTGAAAAAA